>JAKZAN010000122.1:0-93244 GCA_023053545.1 Lepidurus packardi
CCCAACCCCAACCCCAACCCCAACCCCAACCCCAACCCCAACCCCAACCCCAACCCCAACCCCAACCCAACCCCAACCCCAACCCCAACCCCAACCCCAACCCCAACCCCTCACTTAAAGGGCAGGTTGGGCTTGCATTTAGAAAACTTCGCATACTCTCACCCACCAAATAGAATATATATACATTCTCATAATCTATTTCTATTAGATACGATTCCTACATCCCATCTCTACCTCTTCTAACAACCCCCATCATGGCGAGCTAGCTAATGCCTCTCAGCCTACCCGACCCAATACTTAAACTCCCCAATACATCCCTGACTTTCTCCCAATACGTCAAGTCAATCCCCTAACGAAAACCCCGAAGACTCCGCGCCAAGTACTCCGCAAGTCCCCAGCAGTTAGCCGCGGCAAGTGAGTCCCAGATTCTTCCAGTAAGACAACAAGACCATTTTAAAGAGAGTGCTATTTTTTATGAGGAATAGGGGTAGCCTATAGCGGCCAAAGGTTCTCATATTTTATAACTTGCGATAGTTCAATCATTTAAATTTGGAGCACTTTCTGAATTTGACGAGTAGGGCTAATGATATGGGGTCTGACTGAACTTATATTATGTTTAGAAGCTGATCGTGAACGACATGGACTGCAGCACAAGCCTCCAGGAAATGGAGCAACGCTTGGTCACCCATAAACTCGACTCCAAAGCCAAACCCCTTGAACTATAAAAACTTAAGTCCAGAATATCGAACTCCCACACCCATTTCCCGACCGAAGCACCCGACAACATCGATCCCAACTCCCATAAACTCAGATTCAGAAACTTCTGCAAAAAAACTATCTACAAGGATTTTACCCTCTCCTCATCACGATAGCACCATCATCCCTCCCCCTCCTACCCTCGCCGCCATATCAGAAATATCACCCATGGTCTATTTGGGTTCCTCTCCAACGACCTGAGGGACGGATCCAGGGTATTTTTCGGAAGCACCCAGAAAATGAACAAGAGCAGTCGTAAGCAACCCATCTAGGTGGAGGAAGGCAGGAGTCTGCGACTGCAGCGGCATCAGAGTCTTTGTCGACTGATGAAGTTCGTGAGACAGGCCTGAAAGTATGTGATAGTTCTAATATATTTGTTACTGGAACTTTTTATATTATACTCGTTTTGCCTTTGATTAGGCAACTCCGAGGTCTGAAAATGGTGGAGTTTGTGTAATCTGAGGAGCGATTAGGAGGTGGAAAGTGGTCACCCTTCACGGATAATGAAACAGAGGCCGTCATTTTCGAAAATGGCTCAATAAATTATCGTACCACGGCAGAGTCAGACTGACTGATACCGATTATCTATATTTCAAGTCTTAGTCGGATTTATCTTGTAACCTTCAAAAATTGACTTTGGTTTTACAAAGTTTTAAATACCAATTGTTTGAAAATTTTACGTGATCGGACGGGTCGATGGGGGTTACAACTGCATAAAACGTAATTTGGTGTAGACTGCTCTACGGGTCAGTAGTGGGGTGGGTCCAGCGTCGACACAAAAGTCGGCAGGTCAGGGTTTTCTGCCTTCCAATGGGAATCCGATATGCTTTTGCGACAACATTGGTTAGAAAGTATTATGCTTTAACTTTCGAGAATTTATACCATCGAATGTAATTAATAGACAACATATCAAAGAAATCTGTGGAAATGCAGGGGGCTGAACCTTCAGAATGATTCTGCGAGGACGGGACTTGAAAAGGAGGGAAAAGCCGAGCACTAGCGGCGTAATGCCCAGCACTAACTTTTGTTTGTGTTCGTCCTCTGGAGCTAACGATACATATATTTTATTGTTGACTATGCACCGAATAAAAAACGATGTTCTTAGGCAATACAAATACTCCTATCAGCTAAGATACGAAGAGGGGTCAAACTAATACAGTAAGTCTCAAAAATAAAGAGAATCTGAAAAAGGATGGGAGAGAGACTCGGGGCAGCGCAGGCCGAAAGGAGGCCAGGTAGCGATTGATGTGGGGTCCAGAATAACGGGTGGGAGGCACTAGGGATGAAAGGGTTAGCTGATAGCGTGGATATAGACAATAGGATGATATAAACAGAACCTCAGATAAGGAATCATATTTGGATCGCCAAATATCGTATTTTGGGGCTTTAAAAACAGCTGCATTCAGGTAGAAGCCCAATATAATTTATTTTACCCCTTTTTTCCTTAACTCAAACGCCTCTCTAAAATTTATCTGCAAAATAGCCCCAATTTATCCCTCCTCCCATTTTAATCTCCTCCTCCCCATGCACAAAAAACTTACGCGACCCCTCAAACTCACCAAAACCACTCAGCGTCACACTCTTCATTAGTACTACGAAACCTCAGACAACCTCGAATTCCTACCCGATTTCCAAAGGTCTCTCAAGTCTCACCCCTACACCTTTCCCAACAAGTCCCCCTCCAATCCTCTTCTCCCCGTCTGCAGACACCAAGGACTAGATGACTTCGCTATTCCTACTCCACGCCTGTCCAAGTTTCTGAGAGAACCCAAACGCATCTTTGGTTCGCCCAGGACCTCTAGTGCAGCTCCTCAAGATCTTCTTTCAAAGCGTCAGTCCCTTCTTGCCCGCCAAAAATCTGAGGATAACCATATTAAAGAACCACGCAAAATCCTCAGAGCATACTCTCCCAAAAAGCCCCAGCAGATCACTTTCGGCAAGACAAGCTGCAAAGCTTCAAACAGCACCAGCCCTCACTCAATCAAGGGAAAAATAAGGAAGAATAGCGATGAACAGCCATCTGTCTAGGATACGAGGGAGGACATCCGGACTAGCGAGACAACAGATTCACAGGCAACCGTTGACGAGGTGGAAAGGTTACGTGCCTAGAACTAGTATATTAGGTACAAGTATCAGAGAATCAAAAAGGATTACGAACAACTGGAAAAGAAGCATGAAAAGCTCGAATAGCAACGAGCATAAGAGGCCAAAGTCTACACTCACACGATCGAGAAATTACGAGAGCGTATCAGAGCTGTAGACCATCGAGCCGACGAGCCACTATCAGTAAACAAGGAGACTGAAAATGTAGGGAAAGTGTTGATTGGCCACCTCTTTACCCATAGTCGATACGACCGTGTCAAGAACAGGGTGAATAATGTGATTCCTGAAAGCAGAGTGGAGCTGGAGACTTCGGAATTCGGCTCGAACATTTTTTCAAACATAAATGAGAGCAGCAGTCTGGAGTTTAACAGTCAAGGCTCGCTTGGGGTGGAGTCCATAATTGAGGTTTGAGAGACACCAGAAGTGGAAATTTGAAATACTAAAGCACAGGGAAAAGAAAAACCTTACAGGTACACTTTCAGGCCAGGGTTGGCAAGCAAGAGAAAAGCTCGTCCATTGTTTGGGAGATTTGTCTGTGTTCACTATTAAATATTAAGTCTGATGCTAATTCAATACTTTTTTTGTCCATTCATTTATGAGGGTGAAGGTTTGGCAAGGGAGGGTGGCAAAAAAGGGGTAGGGATTAAGGGTTGCGTGAAGGCAATATCTAATAATAAAATGTATGGTCAGGCATGTTACCATAGAATTCGATAGCCAAAAACCACTATGGAACACAAAGACTTGAGCCATAGGCCAAGCACCGTCTCGAATTGTTGGAGGTATTCACAACTAGAATAGAGTGCTGTTCATTTGATAGACAGTTGAGTTGACTTGATAGCCCTGTGCAAGTGAAAGATGGGATAAAGAGTATCATCACGAAGATAGGGATATTTGGCTAACAACTTATGGACCCGAACCAATAAGCATGTTAATACTTTTTAGATTGACTACTTGTTTAAAAAATATTCTGCGTACCGTAGTCTAAACCTTTATAATAAACTCACTACGCTTGATATGGTCAATCAGAACTGGCGTCTCCCATAACCGATCCAAATAGTGCTGTTTTAGGTCAATGTCTTACTTTAACAACGATAATGTTGTTTCCCTGTGCATGAAGACAGTCCCTCATGACATTGTCGCCAATAATCGCCAATGATGGTGGGACCCGCCCTTCGACTATGGAGTTTCTGGTCGGGCATGGAGTATATGCTACAAAAATGAAGGATGAGTACTCCTTCTGGCTTCCTGATATCGAGAATGAGAGCCAGCATGAATTTAAAGAGTGTGTGTTTTTGTATACTCAGACAATATTAGAGCAGTAAAGGCACTCTGATATTTGTTCCAAGCATATCTGGCTATATCTGGTAGGGGGCAGTCATGTTTTAATTGGCATATTAGCTCTTTCGCTGCCTAATTCAAGAAAACAGGTCTGATCAAACCAAATTCACCCAAACTATTTATTGTATTTTTTCCACGAAGAACTCTATCGCTTTTGCTCGACAAAGCACTTCTATTATTCAACTCTCACCTATCTTTTTAGTACTCAATTTCAATAATGGACTCTTGTCCCTATTCCCACATTCTACACTCATAATAAATGAAGGATACTACTATCTCCACATTATTTATGATCATAAGACTTGGACATTAGTTGTAATGGTAGTTCGTAGGGACAAACAATAGTTAATATTCATTAAATCAAATCAAGTACGTCGCTTCCCACCGAGTCGTCCAGCATTACGTTCTTGACCTACATCACGTACTTCTGTATCGTGCTTGACATCACGTGATGACTACTTGACACCAGAATCTCGTGTTGCCGCAAGTTTGAAAAGAATTCACTGCACATGTCTGTGATGTCCATCTGCATCACTGGTAAGATCCCCCTCAAAAAGCTGAATATCAGCTACTTAAGTTTATGCTCTTCTCCCAATAGCCTGCAGAACTCCTGATCGATTTTCCAGATATAGACGTTCACTGGGTTGCTGTCTATCCTTACGATCTCATCCTCTTGCACACAGCCGCCCAGGTCACTAGCTACGTGTGATTCTGGAAGGTTACCTGTGCAGGCTATGGACGATCCATCGTGTGGAACTTCGCGGTAAGAGGCAGGTGTGTTTTTGCTAGAGCCTGCTTCGCTTAGCTGTTTACGTAGTAGTGCGATTTTTCGTAAGTGTTTGGCTATTTCGTCGTCGCGCTGAGTGATTTCGTAGCGAATTTCTTCTTCAAAGTATTATAGAGCAGTTTTGATGAATTTCCGCTATTTTGAGACGTTTTGTTTCTCCTTGTGGAGGGCGATCTGCAGTTATGTATTCTGTTTTTTGAGGCTTTAGCACTGGCTGAGGCATTGGCTGTAGGCTTCATACAGGCGTGAGTATTCTTGCCGCTACAAGTAGATCGTCTGTTCGAGAACTCGCATGTGCTAGGCTAGCGAGGGCATTTGCTGGGGATGGGTATTGTATTCCTGGTGGTCGATGATAGTGGGTTTTGGTGAGAAGAGGTTGCGCTGGATTTTGGAGGCCTAGAAGGCTGACTTGTCGGTAGAATACATGTGAATAGGGTTGAGGACTTCAGTATGGGATTGATATAGGTCTGACAACTTTAGATAGAGAGTAGGATTTAATAAAACTATAAAGCGGACCTTAATATTCTAATGGTTAATCGACTGGATATAAAAGGAGTCCTCGCAGGTCATAGACTAGCGCATGTTTCCAGATTGTATGTGTGTATATATGTATAGGATTCCATGTTTCCACATTAATTCCTTGACCATCACCCTCCATCATAACGCCATGAGTCTCGACTGTGACTACTAGTGAATTTGTATCTTTGATTTAACTGAGGCAGGCGAAATGGTAAGATTCCTCATAAATAAGCACGGGTTTTCAGAGGTAGACACTTCATCGGCATTCATCTATCTCCTCAGATATCTAGTTCTTTATGTGAACTTGGCATTGGCGATAGACAAGGCGTATGTGACTAAACAGCGCGATAAAAAACAATCTGTGGACACTTCTGATGGCCAAAAGATATTATAGGATGGCATATATGGTTCGGGCTAAAAGGTATGATGGTACTAGAGAAGTAGCAATAAAATTAAGCATGTGGGTTTGAATAGTCTTTGTTCTGATAGCACGGCTAAAGTAGATTTTCTGAGCTCCCAGCCGACGAGCTTCTTCCACCAATATACACATTCTCTTTCCTAACACCTATTTTATCCCCATTAGCATAATACCCACCCCCTGCCTACAAATCACCCTCAATACCCTATAATAATCCAAACATCCCCATTTTAAAAACCTATACCTACAAACAACTTCTCCCCTCATCTCTTATGAAGGTCCTATCAACTTCTTCAATCCGCAGAGGCTTGGACAATGACCTCAAGTCTGTAGGAGTCTCGACCCATTGTGAGTTAGACTCCGAATTCTAAGACTCCCGAGTTACACTTAGAAAAAAAATTCCCATACGAAAAAGGCATCCTCATCAGGGACCAGCCAAGCCATTTGTAGACTACGTAATATACATTTTATATTGTTTTTGGACGTTGTGGGGTGGTTCAGGAGATCAAGAGATTCCGCGTGGGCAGGAGCAAAAAGACTTACAGGATCCGGTGCTACCCAGAGGAGGCCTTAGACATCCCTCGGAGGTTCCAGAAAAAGATGGTGGCCGCATAGGTCGACAATGATGTGGAGTCCAACGAAGAAATGATCTCCGAAGAGATAGGGAAGGGAGTGGCTGCACTTAGGAAGGCCATTTAGGAGGAAAAACGTAGCGAATGAGGGAATAATAGGGGAATGGGAATCTAAGATAAAGGGAGGCATCAATTATAGAGAATAAAACAAAGAGAGTGATGCTAGTTTTAATGGAGGAATAGGTTGAGACTTGTTCTGGAGATATATTGGGATGATTAAGTTTAATGGGGAATGCTGCTGGGCAGATTATGAATTGTAGAGGGTCAGGGAGCAGAGTAGGAAATGTGGGGGTGGAGAAAGGGTATAACCGGGAGAAACTAAATATGTGGGTATTTTCAAATGAGCGCCCAATTTGTATAATGGTGGGAGAGTAATAGTTAAAAGGAGGGGCCGTAAAATAGGGTGTGGGTATTTTGAAAGTAAAGTGGGGAAAGAAATAACGTATTAAAACGTCCACAGAAAAAACAGTCACCAACTTTATTCTATTGTTTTCCATCCCCTGGAATTAATACTAAATCATTAAGTATCAGTCCTACTCACGCCTCACTAAAGTGCCACCCTCCTTCAAACCCTCATATTAATTCTAACCCCTTCCACCGATAAATATATTTAAAAACCACACTCTTAACCCGAAAACACATGCACGACTTCCACGTCCTCTCCAGCCTCGGTCAAGGGTCCTTCGGCCAGGTCTTCAAAGTCCGCAGAATCTCGGATTCTCAACAGTATGCCCTTAAAAAGGTGCGTGTTCGCGACCTCTCCGAAAAAGACCTACAAAACTCCCTCAATTAAGTCCGCATTTTGGCCTCTATCGACCACTAAAACATTATCAAGTATAAAGACGCTTTTTTTGATGAGCCTTCTCAATGTATCTGCATTGTGATGGAGTTCGCGGAAGCAGGAGACTTACAGTCCCGCATCAGTGAGGCCACCAAGAAGGGCTCACACATCTCGTAGTAAGAGGTCTGGAACACTGCCCACGGTGTGCTTAAGGCTCTCAAAGAGTTGCAAACCCATAAAATCCTGCATCGAGACATCAAGAGTGCCAATATTTTCTACAAAGGTGCAACTGCCAAGCTCGGTGACATGAATGTCTCCAAGGTCACAGAAAGCTCTCTCGCCTACACGCAGACAGGCACACCCTACTATGCTAGTCCCGAGGTCTGGCGAGAATAACCATATAGCTACAAAAGCGATATTTGGTCCCTAGGCTGTGTGCTTTACTAAATGTGCAGCCTGCGTCCGCCTTTCAGAGCCAGGAATCTGGATGAGCTCTACCGAAGGGTACAGGCTGGAGCGTTCGACCGTCTGCCGGGGCGTTACTCGGTTTCACTGAACAGCTTTATTTCTGACTGCATCATGGTTGACGTTAAAAAACGAGCCAGCGTCGATACTTTGCTGCAAATTTCATCGTTACATGTGCGATCGCCACCAATAAAACCAGTCATACTGAGTCCTCGAAACCGTCAATCCAACCAAAGTGGGAATTCTATGATTGACACTATCAAGTTGCCGCGCGATCTGTCTCAACTCAATAAAATTCTCCCAGGTTCTGCATATGAGTAGCCTGTCCCAGCCCCACAGGTCCGTCCTTTGTCGTCCCAAAATGCCAGCCTTCGGAAGAGCCTTTCTCGGAACGAAATTCTCGATTAGTTCATAAAGGCTCAAGAACCATTACGCAGAATGTCTATCGAACCCAAAAACCGAATTCTGAAACAGATAGCTTCTGAAAAGTTGCTGCCTTATCCGTAAAAGGTCCAAGTGCCAACTTATAAAGAACCGTGCTCCACGAAGGTTCTGCCTGAAACCCCCCGCAACAGCGACTCCTTTAAAGAGGCACTTAGTCTCTTGGATGGGCCGATGAACAAGAACTTTTTGTAAAAACTGGAGAAGATCGACATGCGACGGAAATAACGCTACGAGCGGGAAAAACAATACCTGCAGGTACTGTGCCAGCGGAACCGAAAAAGTACTCCAGGACTGCCGATGCTGCCAACCCTGAATTCTCGGGCGTTAAGGATCCAGTGATCAATGTTTATATTGCGTTGACCGTGCTAATCACTTAGTTTGAGTAAGATAGACAATTTGCAGACAATATTAAAAAGTATGTGTCTCGATAGTCAGTACCAGAACGATTCATATACAGCTAATCAGTAAATTCAACTGCCTCTCGTTTCCACACCTGTCATCAGCAACTCCGAAACCAGGTAGTACTGGTACCTATCGATGTGGGTCTCGAACCCGATGTCTTGCAGGAAGCGTCTCTCCATCAGACTAATCTCGCGCGACTCGAAATTCATGAGTGCTCCGTAGTACGAGTTGATACCATTGATCTCTTGATCATAGTTGATTTTGTAGGAAATGATGGTAGAAGCTGCGATGAGCTTGACGATGTTCTCATTGGTGAGCTTGCTGCAGGTACAGTTCAGGTATTTAAGTAAGAGGCAGATCGAATGGATGATGAGGAAGGCACTCGGGTTTTCATAAATTAGCTTGACGATACGCCTCGACAGTCGATACTCCGAATTAAAGTTTACATCGACACTCTCCACGCTGCTCCACGACTCTACCAGGCTGTTGTTAGACTCCATGACCTCATCGAGTGACGCGATGGAGATCCGTTTGTACATAGGATGGATCTCTTCCATGCTGGTGGCTGCGATCATTCCCTCAGCACTCGGTGCCTCGCGGAGGACTATGCGGGATTTGAGTGTCTTGAGGTCGAGACTGTTAACACTATTTTCGCTTTTCCTGCCGATCTGGAAGTTGAGCTGTTTTAGAAGATTTGGAATAACTTCTTCTTTGTCAACGAACTGGGTAAAAAGACGGTAGGCGAGTGTAAATATATAGTCATCTCCTTCGGGACTTAGCGAAAAATTAACGGAAGACCGGGCGTATTTTCTGGGTCCGCCTATACGTTTATGAGAGTTGATATTTTCTTGGCACTTGCGTTCGATCGAGGTCATAGAGTGGTGCTGTGCGGGGCGAGGCTTGCGCTTGGGAGTCTTCACGGGGGCGAGTGTGGAGGCTGGCTGGATGGAGGGGCGGTTGGTGATGTCGGTCAGCTCAGTTTCCATAGGCGATAAAAGCAACAGGTAAATGAGTGGATGGAATATTATGCAGAAAGACCGAACGAGAATCTTCTAACTTTGGAAAAATGACAATGAAGATATTCTGTTATAGTTATTGGGCTCTCGTATAAACCCCCATCACTCAGATACATTGGCCTCGCCCAATATACCCCCACTTTTTATAGATTCTCAGAAATCAAACTTCGTCTCTTCGAAGAACGCGATGCAGATGTCTCCCATGCATTTCGCCTTCTCCTGCTCTTCCAGCAGTCTCGACGCGCAGATGTTGAACATCTCCGATTTCACGAACACCTGCAGCTGCACCGGGTCACGCGTCTCCATGATTTCCCGCGTGCACAGAGTCACCATTCTGATCAACAAGGCGTGGATAGCCTTGTACCCCTGCAGCAGAAACAGGTCCAGCAACTGTCGAGCCAGGGAATAGGGAGGTGAACTGTACATCATTAGCGAAAAGTAGTTTTGGGAGAAAAGCAACATGCAGTCTAGTCCCATCTTCGCCATGTGAAAGGTGACTTCGGGGCAGATCTACATCATTTCTGACTAGAGTTCCTTCATGACGTCGAAGATTTTGCGCATGTCTTCCCCGAACACCTTATTTAGCTCCTGGATCACGTGCGTGAATATGAAGAACACATCTTTCTCGAACTCTTTGCTGATGTCTGCTAGGAAATCAGATTCTAGACTGGCATTTGGGTATTTGGAGTGAAGGCACGAGATCAGCAGATTCAGCAGAATATAGTTCATGCCTTGTGTGTAGCTAATCTTGTACCCACAAGCAGCCACTAGGATGCGCCTCAAGAGCGGGATCGTAAAGCGGTACTCCTTGTTGCCATTGAAAGAGCGTAGCAGGTCTACATCGATCTGCCGAAGGTCGATCTACCTTGGAGAAATCTAAGCTAGTTTATCATAGGTCTCTGCACTGAAGGCAGGGTTCTACTTGTCGATTCTACTCAGCATTAACCAGACATCCATTCGCCTATGTGTTACCAATTATTTATGTTATGGGTCAATTCATTTACAGCTCGGCCGGGATTCCCTTTAGGAAACTGAAGTACACGCTTTCGTGGGACAGACCCTTGAAGCTGCCTGTAGCCAGCACGCGGGTCCATTGTTCTGGAGTGAGTACTCCGGAAAGAGTGCCGTCGGACTCTTCGATGATGGAGTAGCCGAGAGCATCGCTTTCGTACATGACTACCTTCTTGTCGGCGAGTTTGTTGCTAGATTAAGGCGAGGCGGGAGGAGGATTGGGTTTTTATTGGGCAGGCTTGCGATGGAGCAGATTTCTGAAAAACATAGTTTGGGAGGCTGGAGTAAGGGGATGGGTTGTTTTATATATAAATTTATAGTTTGGGAGTATTTAGAGGTCATGCGAAAACCCCATCCGAATTAGTGGGTCGCGTCGCACTGGTACTATTATTTTCTAGCATCCGAAACAGTCTTCTGCCGTCCATAGGCATCCCTAAGTTTGGTCCAGAGAATCCTGACAGCCTTTACTGCATGTGTGGTCAAGAAAGCCAGAGTCGCCATTGATGCCCTCCCGCCACAAGGTTTGGCATTGATAATATAGCAAAATAGTTGTAGTCCATTTTCCTGAACTTTGGGAAGCCATTCTTTATATGCATTATTCATAATCTTTTGTCCTATAATATATTTCGAGTATTTACCCTTCTCTCCTTATAAGTCTTCTTCTCTTCCATGAGGACTACTGATCGAAGTCCCAGTGTACTCAAGAGCCAGTTTTACAGTAGAACCTCCCACCCCCCTCTTCCCTACAAGACTCCCATCCTACATCTCAATATTGACAAAGGCCCCGATCAGAAGTCCCTAACTCACATGAATTTAAGCCGTGTTTCTTCTGCCAGTGCCTTAGCTCCCAAGCAAAATAACTTGATGCCTAGAAACTCGCGTACTTCGATGAATACATCCACGTCGCGAATACTAAATGACCTCAACGACACTAGGCACTTCCTGGATGCCGGCAACGACCCCGCTCTGCATCACTCAGACCTGGTCAAGAAACTATTTTATGAGAAAAAGAACCTGGAAAGTCAGCTTGCTTCGGTAGAGTAGTTCAGGCAAAACTCCAGCAAGATCTACTATAAGCTTAAGGCGACTCGAGGAGTACTTCAAAAAGACGAAGGATATGCAGCGCACATTCAGATACAGCAAAGTATCTGAGGCTGAAATCATGTAGATAGAATCACTCCTCAACGCATAGCACGAGCCGAAAATGCCGCAAAACTAGTCACGCTAAATAGCGCAACAAGTCACGAAGCCGCAGCTCCTCCTCAGGGCCAATAGTCGCAGCTCTGAAAACAATCCTGCCAAGATCATCATAAGTACCCCCATCAAAAGGGTAAACTCCTTCCAGTCTGAGGCAAACAAAAATACATGCTATGGATTTTTCTCCAAAGTTGATTCTGCCATGGCAACCGAAGACACAAAGTATGAGGAGAAGGAAAGGATGCAGACCCAAGAGAGCCAGGGCAATGTAACCTAGATTTTCTTGGCAAGTGGCGATACTCAGAAAGAGATCGACTTGCTCTCGGAAAACTGTACTTTGGAACCCTGCAGAAAGGATATGCAAGGTTCGAATAGGGGTCCTTTAAACGAAAATATGACATCAATGAGGACCCTCGTTCCACCAGGCTAAGACAGCTAAAGCAAAATCATAGAGTCAAACCAAAATAGAATTGGCATTCCAGTAGCATAGCGTTAATCCCCAGCAGTGAAGAACTGCGAGTATGGAAAATTAAAGCGGCTCGAACACTAGAATACTAAGCTCAAATCAATAGTGACTAAGCTCTCTGGCATGGTAGATAAGAATGTGTTCAGACAGATTCTGTCCCAGATCAAGGATCCCAGCTCTTGATCCCTCACTACTTTTGCTGATCTTTATACTTTACTCCTGAATATAAGTTTTCCATGCTTAATTTAGAGAAAAAGGTGTATCATTAGAGTCATTATTTTTTGTCCTTTGGCAACATTGCCTGAGCAGGCTGAGAAGACTCAGACTGCTTCTCCAAAAGCGCCTTCTCGTAGTTTATGCCCTCGATCGTGTTGGCATATAGGAATTTAAACTTTTCTCGCAGCTTCAGACTATCGGTGTTCTCATCAATCTTTGCGAATTCATCAAGGTCATTCCTCAACGATATGCCCGAGTTGATAAGGCAGGCGAGAGGAATACTAATCATCATGACCCTTTTGAACATACCTTCAGGACGGACCATGTAGTATAGATTGGTGAGGCCGGGCATGAGTATAAGCATCAGAGATGCCATATTAGATCTGCTAAAGGCGGGATTAAGGATGTTGCGATGGTAGATGTTGATCATCTCGCGGTAGGACATTTGTGATGTCTTGTAACGAGTGACGAACTATTTAATTTCCTAGAGTTCTTCTTGTTCTTTGGGAGAAGGAGTCGGCTCTTGGGACATCTCAGGAGAAGGCGTAATTAGTGTTTTGGAGATGGTGAACTACTAGTGAAATTAGAGCCAAAATATAAAAGCCCTAAAGCTATGAAAATAAATCAGGATTCAAGGGAGTGACAATCCTTCAGAAGTCGGTGTCCCAGTTTTCGGTCGAATGCAGAGATCCGAAGCTTTTAGCCTCCTCCTACTTTCTGAGCTCTTAGATTACTTCCAACATCGGAACGTCCATGCTGAACTGCGTCGACGGCACGCTAAACTTGTACTTAGTGATCAACTGCGACTTCTCAGTCCTGTGCAGCAGGTTCGACCATTTTGTCTTCTAGAAGAATTTGTGCTGCTTCAAGTGCGCGAAGTTCATACCGAGTCGTGCCTCTGGGATCTTGTTCAGAAGTTGCCTGAGCAGATCCTTCCCCGCACTATCTTTATAGAAGTAGGGGATATCCAGGGGTGAAGAGATTATCACTTGATAAATCTCATAAGGATCATCAAGCTCCTCACCAAATGGTAAGTTTCCCGATATTAGCTCGTAAAAAAGAACTCCGATAGACCATAAGTCGGCGTATGTCGTGTAGCCCTTACCATTGATGATTTATGGGGCCATATAGTGTGGAGTTCCTATCATGGTGAAGGTGCGATAGCCCATGGACTCCTACAACACCTTGGCTGTTCCCATATCAACGATGTGCGCATAACCCTGGGTATCGATGATGACATTTTCTGGTTTGAAATCTCTGTAGACAATGTTGTGACCGTGGAAGTATTCGCAGCAAAGCACAAGCAGCGCTATGTAGAATCGGGACATTTGAGCATTGAAGATACCGATTTTCTTGCTGATGTAGAAGAGCTCCATGCCTTCAATATATTCTTCGAGTAGGTAGAGGAATAAGTCATCCTTGAATGTCCTGTAGCACTTCGTGATGAATGGGAAGTTGACGATCTCCATGACTCTCCTTTCTTCCTGCACGGTCTCCTCCAAGTGTTGTTCCTCGATTTTGGCCTTGCTGATGACTTTGAGTGCAAACAGCTTATTCTTTGGACTGGTGACCAAGTACACTTTGCCATATTGACCTTTGCCCAGATTAAACCGACACTGCAGATTCTCAAGTGTGAGATCGTCCACTCCCATTTAGGCAGATTGTTTTGAGATGAATTTGGGTTTGTCCTTCTAAAGTAGTATTTGGGACAGCTCCGAGAAAAGAATAGCGCAACACATGATCTAGCTCGTCCCTTTGTCCGGTATGCTGATATCTTCCTAGACTCTACGATTTCGGAAGTACTCGTAGCCCATTATGAACCCTGGCTCCAGTTCTTTCTTCATGGACTGCTTCACAGGCAGACATACATAGAATTGCAGTGCTTGCTCGCCTTTTCGATACAAATGGTCCCCTGGTTTCATCTTCTGGGTAATCGAATTGGCTAGCAAAATCTACACGTCTTCTTAAGTCAACTCTTGCTCATGCAATGACTGGCTGTTACTCAGAATTTACTTGAATATGTTATAGTAGACCACACTTGTGAGCTTGTCGCCCAGGACCTGTTTCACTACGCTCATGTTGCAGCTCAGACATTTCACATCCGTCTTGGCAATGGCTGTTTCAGTCCTTCTCTCGCCCTCTCCGAACACAGCCTCTTTGCCAAAAGTGCCTCCAGAAGTGATGTTTTTGTAGCCGATCTGTACCTCCCCTTGGATTAGGAAAAATAGCAGATAGGCTTGTTCTCCCTTTTGGTAGATTTTGGCTCCTGCTTTGTATTCGAGAGGGAGGAGGTTGCTGGCTATGGAACTCTTTTGCCTCGTGTTGAGGGATCTCAGAAATGGAGCCGTCTGGAGATAAGTCATATTCTTATTGAAGTTATTGTTGATCATTTCTTCAATACACTTCTTGAGCTTCATTCCGCTGATAAACCAAAGTCTACAAGTCTCTGTAGCCCTCACACTTAGTGTCCGCTTCCGATTGTAGATGATTCCCAACTACCCAAAGCAATCACCTCTTCGATATTCCTTTTTTGTCACACCATTAACTTCGGCTATTAGGACTCCGGATTAAACCACATAGAATCCTTTGGGTTAGGTTCCTTCAGAGTACAGGTAGACTCCTGGCTTGACAAGGCAACATTTCATGGTCTGAACTATTATTTGCCTCTCTGAAAGCGAGAATTGTGAAAATAGGTAGTGTGTTTGAAGTATACTATCAACCCAGTCCGCTGTCTGTGCACCCATGAGTTCGGGTAGGATCTCTAGGTTTTCTGAGCTTAAGACCATGTTCTACTCGATTTTCAGAGAGAGACTTAGAAGATACGATTTTCATCCTCCGAATGTTAGAAATAGACTTTCGGGAAGAAAAGCCTGGGATAACCTTGACAGTTTCGTGGTGCCAGGGTTGTCCAAACTAAGGGACTTCGGGGAGTTAGGATACTTTGCTTTGAGAAGAAGGTGGAGAGGGATGCACCTGTATTTTGGGTATCTTGTTGCCCATGTCGGAATAGTGGAGATTGGGGAGGATCGAGTCGAGTGTGGATGAGACTGCAGGTTTGTGGTGTTAGGGTAAAGATGGGCTGTTGCGAGGTACAGAAATGAGGAGAGAGTATGTTTGAGATATCTTAGGTTTGGAAGGTATTGTGATAAAGGTTGTAAGTAGTTTAAAGACTCTGGAAAATTCGGATTCAGGTCTACTATAAACCCGTCATGAATATTATAAAGACGATTTCACCAAATATATTACGGATGCCAACGTGTCCGGCTAACGCCTATTATTTTATCAATACCTGTTAACTTAGAATAAATTATCGGGGACAACAATCCTTATAGTTAAATTAGAACAACCCTCACAATGCTTTGCTCGGTTTGTATCTTAGATTCCGCCTCTTCCCCGTTCACGTTCGCCCTCAGAACCTGAAGGTTGCTGTCTCCTACGCTCCCTTAAGTGTAAACCTTCTCCCTTCGTGGCTTTTCCTGCCTCGTTAATGCCTATATTGACTTCTTTAGCTCCTCAATCTCTTCGAATTCCTGCCTCTAAATCGATTTCCTAATCTCCCCCAGCTCAGGCTGAACCTCCCTCTCCATCGATTTCTTTAAAGACGAGTTATTGCTCCTAATGCGTCCTCTCAGCCGGAACTGAGTGCCTGGACTTTGCAGTTGAAAGCGTCGAGCAGGTTAAGGTTAGTTCGGCGAGAGACTTGTATATTCTTCTAGAAGGAGTACTCTCCGCCTACTTCCGGCCTGAATATGCTCCTGTTGAGGAGTATCCAGACCGTCTTTTTCGCTACTACTCCGCTTCTTTATGGAGTAGCGGTGGGGTGCGACGATGACACAATGGCTCCGGAACTCCTATAACATGTGTAACGAAAGTACTTCGGACCTAATGAGTTCTTCTAACAACTTCTTCAAGTCCTTGATGCTTACGTCCTGATTCGGAAGGAGTGATACTAGGTATTGGTTGTCATGCTTCCTGCCCAGAAAAATCCCAAGATCTTAGATCATCCTTACAGCTTGTGACTTGGCTAGGAGGATGGAGCCGACAGGACTCAGAAAGATTGATGAAACTCTGATTATTCTTCTTACGATAGTGTTCGAAAAGCTCCCGAGTGACTCGGTTTAGGGCGAGGGAATGCGAGTCGTCCAAAGCAACAGTTTCAAACTCAGATTTATCAGATATTTTGCCTGATTACCGAAAATTGTTTTGTGCAGAATCCAGAATTCTCCGATATTATTGGCGGAATACTTTCAGTATTTTTTCGATCTGTGAGGTCTAACTCGTTACGGATGGATCGCTTTGGTCTGCCTCTCGTTAAAGGTACTGCTTCCGTTGCATCAGATCCTGCACAGTCCGACCCACGATGTCTTGCACCGTGCGGTAAGCATTGCAGGTCTGGACCACGACGTCTTCAACCTCAGGATAATTGGTTTGAATGTAAACGTTGGCGAGATTCTTCCTGCGCTAGCTCTGCAATGTTAGTTCAAGGGAATAGTTTTCCCAAAACCGTAGAATGGCTGGAATTTCTTGGACATAGATGTATTTAGGGTCGTCAGAATCCCTGAGAGAAACCCTCGAAGTTAGCCTGTAGGCCTTGATCATTTCAAGAAAAAGGGTAAAGCTGTTGATCTTGTCGAAAAAAAGGTTATGCGTCGGCATCCGAATCGTAGAGGTAGTAGTCTGCCAAAATTTATCTGAAGAGCTGGTTGAGGTCATAGTCAGTCACGCGTTGGAGGTCAGATACTACCTCCATATACTCAGCGATATCTTCGCGCTTGAGCCGCAATACTTATTCGAACAGCTAGTTGCGAAAGGGTGTTTCTTCGTCAAAGGATTAGGAGTGTGCTCTTTTCAGGATATCGTTGGGGACAAGCGAAGCGAGCCACTATTCGAAGAGCATGCAGAAGCTTTCATATTTAAGGTATCTAAAGAATATGGACGAGCGAGATTCTAGTTTGGGGAAGGTGATGGATGATACGAAAAGGATGGTCAAAGATAGTATCAGAAGGATTAATAAGGCTAAATGGAGTTAAGGGAAAGAGGTGTCTGATCCAGGGCAAACTAATATTGAATTGTCCCTGGCAGATGTTAAGGATGCTTGATTTCAATGCAGCACAGAGTTGAACTTGAGGGTTATTACTTGAGGTTCACTTCAATGGGGATGTTGGACTCCACCTCCAGGTACTTGTGGAACTACCACACTTCTTCGCCTTACACTATCTTGCTGAGTTTCACAAATATTTATTTGAGGTATGCAGCGGTGTCGACTGTCAATTTGCGGGACTTGGAAATGTCGGAGTGGAATATTTGCTAGATGTCGTGGGCGTGCTGCTCGAACTGGTGTCTGATTCGATGGTAAGGCTGAGGGAGAGTGGGTCCGGTCATTATCCAGTTTCAGAAGAGGAGGAGGGAGGGAGAGTCGATTGGGGCGAGGCCTGTACTATGAAATATACGTCGATGTATAATTATAAAGAGTGAGTGGTAGAGTTTCAAGAGGAATAACTTGTGATTTTTGTGTAGTTTACTCATTCTGGCTACCTCCACTCCAGTCACAAGCTCAGAAACACAAATAACAACAAACTCAGCCTCCCACTGCTCCATTTTTTAATTTGACTTCTTATTTTAATGCCTACCAGGCTTCCTCCCTTTACTATCTCTAAAAACCATCACCCACTTTCCCACAATATCCACTTTCCTTTGATCCTTGCCCTCTCATTCACATCCCTAATAATGAGCTCAACCTTAATAAATCACTACTATACCTCCACCCAGCATGTGGGGCAAAATCGAATACTACCGTCTCCCAGACCTAGACGACATCGATGTCATGTTCACCATCAAGCGTCTCATTGACGAGAATAAAACCCTCGCAGAATACTCCCACCCTGACTTTCAGAACTAAATCATGTTCAGCTGCCAGTTGTTTGTCAACGGTGCTGGCGTTCACCCTATCCGCAGGACCCGTTTCACTAAAAAACTCCTGTACGACGAAGGGATTGTCTTCAACTGCAAATACCGTGACCTCTCCTACGATGCAATCATCGCCATCAATATCTGGTCCACTGGTAAATCCTACGATGAAGAAAACCCTCTCGCCAGCACAGTCATCAGTCTTTTCGACCAGAACCTGCGGCTGCGTGCAGGCAAATACCATATGATGCTTTGGCCGGACCAGCTCGCCGACACTTCGCAAGACTCTTCGACGCCAGGCATCACGCACGACAAAAATATCAATGAGCTGAACTATATCACAGATCGAGTGGAGATGTATTAGCGCAACACGCGTACTAACAATCGAAGCGAATAAGCTCTGAAGGTCAAACTGTTATACACCTACAAGCTGATTCCTTCAGCATTCCTCGAAGTGTAGCTACCGACCTTCAACTACCCAGTTTACTTTGAAGACCAGAAATACCAAAGCACTGCAGAAAACAAAACAGCAGTCCCCCAGGAGAGCAGCTCCTCGAGTTCCAAGAAAAGGGACGACTTCAATGAGGCTATTCTTTTCTGGGACACCGATTACGAGTCCAAAATGTCAGATCCTCTGGAGTAACAATTCTTTAGCTTCTACAGACAGGCAGGCGGCCAGAATTCCATTGATATCCACCCAACCAAAGAATAAATGGCTACCATGGACCAAATCGCTTCCCGCACCTACCGGCAATAGCTTAAGCCTAACGAAAAACTCCTTTTCTTCAAGTACCGCTACAATCTAATCAACTCAAGCAAGCACCTGCTTTGCTTCCTGGAGTCAGTCCAATGGAATAATCAATGGTAGGAGCAATAGAGCTTGTCGCTCCTCTCCAAATGGTCCAAAATGGACTTGGAAGATGCCCTGTACATTTTATCCAGTGCTTTCTGCGCCAATGCTTATTACAATAAAGGCACTGCTAAGCCATCCAATGCGATGCGTCAAGTGCGCCAGTACGCAGTCAATGTCATATCCGAAATGACAAACAAGTAGATGGTTGAAATTATGCTGCAGCTGGTACAAGCCTTGAGGTATGAGCCATAGAACGATAGTGCCTTGGCCAGTCTCTTGTAATAAAAATCATGCGTCGACAGGTAGATCTGTGCTCTGTACTATTGGTACCTCCGGACTGAGACTTTTAGTCTGCCGGCCAACTCACAAAGCAAGTCGGGGTCTATCCATGACAATGTCTGTGCCATGTACAAGACACGATTCCATCATTGCCAGGAAGCTCTTGCTAGCCGCAATCCTTCGTTTTACTCTAATATAATGTAACAATCTACCTTAGTAGAACAGCTAAAAACAATGGCTAAACACGTGAAGTCTCTTAAAAAGGATCTTTCAGAGAAGAAGGAAGAAATGCGGCGAAGACTGCTCGATATCAACTGGGCCAGCTTCGACAACCTCGAGTTCCCGATGAATGTGAACCACAGACTCATAGCTCCTATCAAACAAGAGTCTACTATTTTCTCGAGTGCCATGATTCCTTTCAAGCTAACATTCGAGACCAAACTGGACACAGGAGCCCCCAGTAAACTAGACTTTATATACAAATGTGGCGATGACCTCAGGCAGGACCAGTTAATCCTCCAAATGTTCTCGCTCATGGACTCCCTACTCAAAGGGGTGAACCAGGACTACAAACTCATCCCATATAAGGCACTCGCTTGCAGCAAAGAAGATGGCTTCGTCGAGTTTGTACCGAGAACAATGACCATCCAATAAATCATCTACGAGAAAAAGACCTCTTTGGGATAACACCTAGCCCGACTTCCACTAAACCCCAAATGTTCCGTTTATCTGGATCTTCTGCGAAAGACCAACCCATCAGCCACTATTGATGACGTCCCAGAGTCCTTCGTCCATTAAAATCAAGGGAAGGTTGCAAAAATCATTATGGAGAACTACACTCTGAGCTGCGCTGGCTATTGCGCCATTACCTACTTCTTCGGAATTGGAGATCGGCATCTGGAGAATCTTCTACTCAATGATGTGGGGAAAATTTTCCATATAGATTTCGGCTATATACTCGGACGAGACCCTAAACCATATCCCCCTCTGATAAAGCTAAATAAGGAGATGGCGTTAGCGATGGGCGGCATCGACAGCGACAACTTTAAACTCTTTAAGTCAAAATGTTTAGAAGCCTACTTGTACCTGCGCAGGTACTCCAAACTTATCATCAACCTGTTCCTACTGATGATGGACTCGGGCATTAAGGATCTAAGACCTGAGACCATGAACTTCCTGGCTGACAAGTTTTGCCCAAGTCTTAATGATGAGGAGGCGGAGAAGAGATTCTTGCTGATTTTGGAGGGGGAGTTGTCGAGCATCTTCCCGGGGTTCAACGACGCGATCCACGTGATAGCCTCGAGTCTGCGTAAGTGAGTGGATACAATTTTATTGTGCATTTAAGATTGAATTTGGTGTCGAATGGAAGAAAACCACGGAAGGAGGGTGTTAATTAGGAAGTTATAATCAGGTATTCGCTGGGGCTGGGCGTAGAAAACGATGGATATTTGGGGAACAGTTTTATGTAATTAGCCGTAAGAGCCATGTTGGACATGATTCTTCGCAAGTAAATTTTATTAAGGTACTATTTAAAGGCACTCTGCATAGTTATCGTACTTGTGTTCAGTTATACTTTGCAAAATATCAATGAACTCTCCACAACAACTTGATACCCCAACCCCCCTCTATATGTTCGGCCTATCTCCACTTATTTATATAACTAAACATTTTACTATACATCACATACTCATCAACACAACCACCCCTCATGACTAGTCTAGACTCTTCCTTTTCTGCTCTCCGCCCAGACTCCATCAAGTCTGACCCTGAAACCGACATTGACGACTCCGACAAGACAATCTCCCAAAACTAAGACCTCTACACCAAGATTCTCAGCTGGTTCCAGGAGAAAAACATCCAACGAGGCTAGCCAGAAAGCATCGAGGAGGAGTGGCTTAAAGCTAAGAAGGCACGAGTTCAAGTGGAGATCAAAGCGTCACTTCTGAGGCCGATGGGTGTAGGAATGCTTTCGTCTAGCTTGTTGAGCCGTAGAAAACAGTCATCACAATGAAGAACCAGAAAGAGTGATGAGAGTAATTTAGATGTTGAGGTTGGCTCGACGGATAGACACGGAGTGAAGGGCTGTAGAGGATTCCTGGGCCTGCCAGCGCAGAGGTTGATGATACTGAATTTGGTGTTTGATATGAAAGGGGTATTCTAATTTTTTATTGTCTAAAATATCTAAAAAATTCAAGATGAGAATAGGAGTTCTGAACTGACGGGGAATGCTTTAATTGAGTGGACTGGGCCATTTGGAGACCCTAATACTCCAAGAGATAGCATCAGTCGCATATTATGGTTCTTTGCCCTACGGATTCTCCCGCCTCTGAATTCCTGGTTTCCAAGTCAAAAACTAAGACTCCGATGGCATTTACTCATTCTTGATTTTAAATCCAAAATCCATGAATATAGGATCGAACCCTATGCTAGTAACTTCTAAGACTAGCTCAGGGGTGCCTTACACTCATTATCAACTTATAGTTTAATTATAATCAACCCATATAATAATAGTACCATGAACCACATCGCCAGAACCCTCAGGTCCCTCACCCACATAACCAAACAAAACTTCCACTTTCCCGAGGCCACCAGCACCATCCACTCTAAGCCCGGACTCACTGCCAAGCGTCTCATCAACTGTGTCAGCCAGCGCCTCAACAAGATCGACCCCGACAGATGGAATGTAATTTCCTCACATCAATACACCGCCTGTTCACACCCTTCAGGGAGTACCTATTAGCTTCAACACTCACTGGCGCGACGAAGGAGGCATGTCTGATATCGAGACCTGCATCCACGTGCATGACGCCATCGAGCGAGAGTTCGGAATCGAGATCAAGGACAGATGCGTGCTGATCACCGACATGGAGACAGGCTACCACATCGTCACACAACACCACGACTCTATCTGATGCATGTTGTTTTTAGAAGCTCGCATTTGCAGATCCAAATGAATAACAACGAATACCCCTATAATAAAACAGTACTACTCAGAACTAAAGTATATTAACGCAGTCGAAAAATGCTGGACCTCGTCCCATCGCTTCAGGCAATCCTCTGTTTCTTTAGAATAGCCAGGGCTTCTCCTGCCTCTCCGGTCAGCCATTACAGCACACTATCTGCCAGAGACAGCCGCAGCTTTGTGTCTTCAGCTTATGGATCTAGCCAGACCTCCCCCTCCTCTTCGATCTCGGCATCGAAGGCCCTCTTCATGAGCAATTCCCTCTTTTTGTCGTAGATCTGCTTGCTTGCAGGGTCTAGTTCTTCGTCTGCCTGGACCCCGCATAGGCTGGAGGCGATTTCGAGTATTTTGATTTTGGACTTATCGAACACTTCATCAATGTTATCTTCATTGATTGAATAGAATGTCATGCCCTTTTCCGTCACCACCCACGGCAATATCTCCCCGTCTGAATAAGCAAAATTAACAATAAAAGGCAAAGTAAATTACCGAACGCAAAATATGGCCTGTAAAGATTCAGCGAGTGGTTTAGAGCGTCAAACATGGCTTTACAGTGCGCCTTGTCCAGTTACTCGTATTCCTCCTCCGCATAGTCCTTGTTAGCACGCCTCTTGCACTCAAACTCTTCAAACACGTCCTCGCTCAGGATCAGGAACAAGTCGTAATGTTCCTACGGTCTGACGTTTTCTCGCCTATCTGCCAGTTTTTCGCCAGCGGACCTTCCGAAGGGTGTATTGATGAGTTCGAGGAGGTCTTCCATGTAGTTTTTGAGGATATAGGAAGTGAAAGATTCGAGGTATTGTCCGATGGCCGGAAGACTGGTTCTGACAGGCGCTTCGCCTGCAGGTAGATATCCGAGCTGCGTCGCGACTCTCCGGTCGATTGCTGCTTAGGCTTGCTTCTGCAAGACCATGTTTTTTTATTTTTCAATCTGTTCCCTGCGGTCGGGAGTGATGATTGGCGGAATCACAAAAACAGGTTTTTTCTATTCGGGTTCTTATGCCGGCTTTTCTGGGCTTTCTGGGTGCTAAGGCTAATCTACATGCTAATCCTCCTTTGACGCAGCCAGGTTGTCCAGCTGCGTGCCGATACTGTCCAGGGCTTTCGCCAACTGCTCCTTCTTGATTTCAGCCTCCAGCTTGTTTAGAAGTGCTTGTTTTTCGGCAGTTGATAGTCTTGAGATGCAATCCTCTAGACTCCTTTCCTTGTGATGGAAACTCGGTTTGCCGCCAGAGGTGCTGGGCTAGCGATATTCTTCTGAATCTAGCTTTTGGGGCGTGGCAGACACATTTTCGATGGAGAAGAGCTTTTGGCGATCGGAGGGCGTGTCAACCCTGTAGATTTTCCCGTTGACGAGGAGGTAGTTATCGCAGGAGGGGGGTGCATTTTTGTGTGTCTTCTTGGGGAGGGCGATGGGGTGTCTGTGCTTGTGCTGGACTGTAGTCTTTTTGGACTGCTTGGTCTTCTGCATTCAAAATAATAGTTTAGTCGGCAGTGCTTATTTTTTATTACTGCGACACATGATTTTTTCTCTTCGTTCCCAAAAATATAATTTTTATTTGCCAATTTTTAAAATGCTTCTTCACACATTCTTCTTCTATCTCGCCTCCGCCGTCCCTGTCTTCCCGCTCTTCCCGAACTCTATCCTCTCCTTGCTCTTCAGATATGACTTTTCCTGCTTCAGCACTGCCTTCGGTTTCGGAGCCACCTTTGCTAGATCTGCACGAATAAATTAATCAACCATTGATGGATAGGACTTACTCGCCAGTTTGTTCTTGATGCTGTCCAGAGACACTGTCTGCACTTTCAGAGACATGCCTAATTTGGCGTTGTGACTCGAACTGTTCAAGTGGGTGATGAACGCCACATCACATGTGAATAGTTGCTGGCACAGCTCACACATGAAACCATTGTCCCGTTTGCCTTTCTTCAGCTCCTCGTGCCTGCCTAGTTTGGATTTGATGTCGATTTTCTCAGTCCTGCCGACCAGAAAGTTCTGCTCGCGGATGTCTTTGCGAGTCAGAGGGTTATTAGGGTCAGCCACTTCTTCTTATTCAGCTTCCTTGTACTCGAGCTCCCACTTCCTGCGACCGAGTTCGTCCCTCTGTCCCTCGACCAGTTTGGTCTTAGTTATAAGACGTGGGTTGTGGTCTAGGTCCCGTTAGTGCATGGTTTGTATATCTATTATAATTCCTATGAAGGAGACCATCGAAAGAAAGGCATTTAACACTAATGCTCTATTTTCACAATCATCTATTCAGTGTAATTTCAAAGGGTCAATACCATATAATTTTAATATCTCATCCTACTCTATTTTCTCATCAGTATCTGATGTCTTCGTCGATGACTTCGTCCGCCACTTCTTGCTTGCTGGGTGCCTTCGGTTTGTTCTGCCGCACCCCCACTGCTGCGTACACGTTTTGGATCTACACACACAAAGGATACGTTAACAGTAGTCAGCTTACGATTTCCTGGTCGATGAAAGGAGTGGCGATGATTTTGCGTTCCTGCATCTTCTTCAGCAGTTCGTAGCAGCCAGGGTAGTTTTTGGCCTCGTAGTATTGGTACTCAATCATCACTGCGAAGATGTCCCCCATCCGCACTGCCTGGTCGATGTCCGGCTACGCTTACCAAAAAGTAATTCAGATCAGACTTAGGGTTTTTACCGTGTCGAGCAGCTTCATGCACTCGTTCAGCGTGGCCTGAGGGTCGGTTTCGAAGAGATTCCTGGCGTTGATGAAGGCTTCTGTCAGTGTCACTTTCTGCTGGATGCTGAACATTCGCGACTGCCGATCTTCGGACGTAGATTTCTGGATGTGCTTCAGGGCTTCTTTCAGGGCCGACAGAGCCTTCTCATATTCCCTGTACTCGTCGATTTCGAGAGCAGAACAAGCCTCGAAGAACCCTGCGAGACTGTCATGAGCCTTGGCCTTATTGTAAAAGTTAATGATGTGCTTGACCAGCTCTGAGTTCTTGTGCCAGTCTGCTGTCTGCAGGAAGTTGCCTGCCAGAATGTAGATCTCGGGTGTACGGGCATTCGTGGCGAACTTGATGACCTTCTCCACGTCGCCCAACTCTATCAAACACCTCATAGCTTTTGACGCTTCTCCCAGTCGCGTGAAGAGCTGCGAGGCGATATCGAAGCTGCCCTGTTTCCTGCACTTGTCGGCCACTGTTCTCATCAGCTCATTGCGTTTGTTCTGCTCGTCGTTGTTGGCAGGCGGAGTATCAGGAATCAGTTTCTTGACCAGATCTTCGGTGATCGGAACATTATACTGCACACAGGTGTCTAGTGCTTTCTCGTACTGCTTTGCGTTCATGAGCACACTCACAGCCTTCTCATACTTTCCAGAGTCGATCATGGTGTTGACTCTGTTGCTCACGGTCTGCGCATCGCTGCTCGCGTTGACATCCTCAACGGCATCATCCTCGAGGAGGTCGGGCGTGATGAGGGAACGTAGGTTGTGCTTGGTAGCCAAGTCTACAGCCTTCTTTTTAGCACCGGCCGTCTTATATAAATGGAAGGCTTTTTCCACAAGTCTTTTCTTTTCGAAATAAGAAGCAGAACGAAGGACCACCTCCTTAGGACTCATCATGCTGAGGCTCATGACCTCACCATCGAGTTCCTTGTCGATAGCTATCTTGATGGCTTGGGAGTAATATTGGGCTTTGGCGTAGAAGTGAATGGCTTCATGCACACGGCCCTGCTTTTCCATGAAGCGGGCCAGCAGGAAACAAGCTTGTGGTTCTGGATCCGAGTTACAGATCTTGATGGATTGGTCCACCTGATTTTGGGACAGATACAGTCGCACGATATTACTCGATGAGGCTGCCAAGTTATAATTCTTGATCGCCTATTATAGCTGCCCCACAGACTCCTTATACTGGCCTAGCCACAGGAACAGTTACTTCTCCTTCTTCGTGTTCACGTACTCCTCCAGCTCCTTAATCTTCTGCAGCTCCAGCATCATGCGTGGGATCTCTTTGAAGTGCGTCCCCGACTTCTCATAGTACTCGATTGCTTGAGTGTACTCATTAGCTGCTTCGTAGTATTTGGCAGTATTGTAGTATGTGTTCTTCATGTTGATTCTGTCCCATTTCTCAGCAATATCTACAGCTTCCTCCAGCTCCCCATTGGCCTGAAGGATCTTGTTCAGCAAGTCGTGTCTCTTGCTATCGGTGTATAGTGCTTTGGCTTCGTCAGGCATGTCGAGCTGAATGGCCACCATTGCGAGTTGGGACTCCAATTCTTTTTCCTTCTTGGCCTCTCTGATGCTTCTTGCCCCTCGTGCGAACCTCATGTTCCCAATGCAGATCTCAGCCACATCGAGTCTCTTGCTTTTGACACACATCGCTGCCATCTTCTCCCAGATGACTGGGTTCTGAATACTTTTGACGCTCTTGTAGGCTTCGTCGAGATTGCCAGACGTCAGATGGAAAGAGAAGTTGAGGATGGAGTTCTTGATGGACTCGTCCTCGTAGTTAAGTTTTGAGAAATCGTGAAGGATCATTCTCTTGATGGAGTAAGTCTGTTTCTTGGATCGATCAATCAAGTAGAGGAAGGGGATCTTGAGGGCAAAGATGCCCAGGATGTTGTTGGGGAGCAGGTACTTGTCCTGGTGCCTGATTCCTGTGGCACTCGAGCAGAAGAACGTCAAGAAATCCCGTCCCATATACTTCGACTCTGCATCCTCCTTATCTTACTCTCCTTCCAACTTCTCAACTTCTTCTTTGTCTTCCTTGACGATCTGGTTGCCAGTCTTGGTGAACTCAGTCTGCACTCCGAAGAACCTCTTATCCTTATGATCCCAGAAAATAGCCACAGGCACTTTGCCTACTCCTAGATCATAGTTCATGAAGGTGTCGCCTTCCAAATCATAAACGTAGAAGTTGCCTGAAGCAGTCTGGCCTGAGCCATTGGCCACATTCGCGATTATTCCTACTTTGGTTCCGTCTGAATTGATTTGGCAAGACTTGATGAAGCCTAGGGATCCTCGAGAGTCTTCAAACTTTCGGGACAGGGAGGTCTGCTTACATTACTTGGTCGAGATGCTGAAGACTTTAAGGTAAGAGTTCTGGCTCCAAATGACCATGTTGTTGCCAAGAATATGGAACCCTGTCACTTTGCCCTCAGATTCAGGGAAACTGGTGGTCTGTTTGACCTGGCCTGTCAGATTGACCTGGTTGAAACCGTAGTCTGTGCTGACCATGATGGTATCTTGATTCATGATGGCGCAGTTAACTGCTTTGAGGGTGACGACCCCCAACTTATCGACAGTCAGTCTGTCGCCGACTTTAATCTTAAGCATTTCGATCTTCTTGTTGGTCCAGTAGAGCACGAGGTCGTCTTTGATGTCGATGCCCTTGATGTTGGCACCTGATTCAAACACCAACTCTTTTTTGACATTCCCATTCTAGTAGTGGATCTCAATGGTCTCGGCACCTGTCAGCAGGATCTTGAAGTTTTCAGACATCTTTCCCGTGACTCTCGTCTCAGTGACGATGATGACTTCGCCATCCGACTGCTTACACACAATCACGCCATTGTTCTTGCCCACGGTCAAGGCCTGGATCGATTTGCCTAGGTTGAGGAAAGGCTGGGGTGACCACTGATCTTTATCGATCGGGGATTCGCTACCCAAAGCCATATTTTTCCAGAATAGCAGTCTGCCGTCCCTTGTGCCTGCGACCAGAGACCTGCCTCTAGCATCGTAGACGACAGAGGAGATTTTATCGGTGGTGAAGGTTGTTCCATCTTCATTATTGAGTACGTCGAAGACTGTCAAGCAGTAGTTCTCGTCTTCTTCCAGATGCCAGAACCTGATCATGTTCTCATTAGAACAGGTGGCGAGGAGGCACGAGCCGATCCAAATGGAGTTGAGATTCTCGGGTTCTCCAGAAATACTCAGCTTTACCTTCTTCTCGGGCACTGACTTCTCGCTGAAGTTGATCTTGAATTGCACCAGCAGGAGGGTCGATGTGATCACGATGGCTGAACCTTCTTTCTGGTAGAAGATCAAAGCTTTGATGGTGCCACCCACTCTGCACACGTCCGAACACATGTTCATGTCGTTGGCCAAACAGACAGTGCCCGATCTGCCTGCGAACAAGAAGAGGTTGCCGAAGTTATTCTTGTTGCCTTCGAAGTTGATGTCGCAGAAGAGACAGTGGGTGATGGCCCAGTCTTTCTGGTAACAGGCTAGCAGGTTGATGCCGCGCCAGATGGCTACCATGCCTGTCATGTCGCTCGTGACCATGCGATTTCCAGAAGGATTGAATTTGATCATCATGATCGGGTCGGAATGGGGCTTGGTCTCCTCTTTGGGAGCCTTGGTATCCTCGTTCCAGATGGTGACCCTTCCATTTTCCCAGCCGATGGCAAGGATAGCGTTTATGGGGTGCCACTCGATGCAGGTGGGAGTGATGCTACGGGAGAGTTCATATTGATGTTTTTCTCCGGACTCATTAAAGAGGTGGATTTTATTGGAGGTGGTGATGGCGATGGTGGGGTTGACCGGGACATTAGAGACAGCGATCTTGATGACCTTTTCGTTGCTCTGCTTGAGCTCTTTGAGCTCAACCTTGGAGAAAAGACTCATGTGTCAATTATTTTTGGAATGCTAGTATGCGATAATGTAGGCAAAGTATATTTTTAAAATTCTGTCAGGATGAGGGGTTTCAAAAAATTATAAATTCTAGTGTTATTGAGGTGGTGTTGAGCTGGTTTAAATTTCTTTATTGGTACCCTTTATTCATAGGCAAGTGAAAGAATAATAGAATTATTACCAAAAGATCGGGGAAAGGTCAGAAGGTGAGAACGTACGAAACACACAAGAAAACTATACCATGCTCTTCAGGACGTGTCAGAACTCTACTGCCCAGTGAACTGCAACGTCACTACTTTCATCTGCTTTACACTCGGAGTCTTCGGCTTCACCAAGAAAATGCTGTCATTAGTATGGTTCGAGAGCCTTTTCAACCGATGGGTTTTGTGGGAGCTGTTCATGGCAGTGCGTGATCGCAGTGGTGTTAAGCTTGGGTCGACTCCGGTCCAGTCCTGGCGAGTGTCCTTTAGTTTTCGAATCTGTGGTGAAGCCACATACCGAGAGTCTTCAAAGGAAAAGTCGGGACCTGTGAGAAGTTGGTCCATTTTGAGGAAAAATGACGAAATGCCTGGCCGTTATTGCTTGGCTGGCTGGACGCACAGGTAAGGGATTGGTTGGCTAGCTGCAGTAAAGTCTGTTGCGATAAGTTCTACAAAGGTTACAAAATCCATAGAATGGTGCCAATAGACTTTTATTATTACTGTATTGTTTAGTCGCAGGGCTCCTCAACTTCCCTATATACACGGACTCATTCCCTGCCTCCTTCAGCTTTTATACACCTCTTTTGGGTGAGTGAGATATTCCTCCATCCCTGAAGTCCTTGAAAATCGACGCCTCTCGCTAGTCCTTCTTCACTCCCAATTTTCTGTATAGTTTTTTCTGCATGAAAATAGATTCATTCTTTCCTGAGGTTGCGCACTTAGTGACTGCTAGTCCAGGCATTTCCTTGAAAGTATCTTCTGGGAAGTGAAGTTGCTTGACCAAGGTGTTATGGATGTTGCTTGTGGTGAGGCAGTCCGACATGTTATTTCTTTATTTATTGTGAACGAAACTACGTGCACATGTTTCAGGAGTGCGGGGAGTCTGGAATAACTGGGCGCTCCGGGGATTTATGATATGATGATCACTAGAGTCTTCGAGATAGTCGTGCATTTCTTCTGAAATATTGATGAGGGCCTATTTGGCTTGTTGCTCGGGGTCTAGAGGGGCATGCGGTTCGGGTAAGGGTGCCTTGTAGAGTTTCTTCCTGTTTTTCTTTAGTTTGATCATAAATTGTGTCTGAGGGCCGAACTTTGGACAGAGGTTTTTATTACGGCTTGGTCGCCTATATGATATATAAGACGTATCGATGGACACATATGGTACTAGTTGCTTGCTTAACCAGGCAACTAAACAAAGCCCTAGCTGTAATGCCTCCCCTTCCATTCCAAAATTTAACAATTAGTCTATGTGGTTGATTCGTGCACATCGCCCCCTCCTAGTTTATTAGAAGTACTACCTACAGATTACATGCACCAGAAATACGCATACACACGAAAAGGATATGAAGGGCAATGGAACTAATTGGTCAGACCTTGCGTTTCTTGTCTCTCTCTTCGTAGTCCTTATAGTTCTGCTCGCTATTATTGAGAGAGTCTTCGCCATTGCGCTCGCTGTACTCTTTGTAGCCCTGATCGAACTTAACATAGTTTTTCTTGCGCTTGTTGCGCACCCGGTCCTTAGCTAAGAGGTACAAAATCATAATTTATCCCACACGATAAAAAAGGGAAAGAGTAAGAAGACTAAAAGAGATTGATTTGGAATGCCGCTTTACAATACTTCCTTATACCTGGGCCTGCCAGTTCGTAGTTCTTAGGCTCTCCTGGTACCTAGAGTAACTCATTAACTGCACACTTTGTGCTACTCAGCGAAAACAATCGTTCCTTGGGTTCCACTCTTGCTCGCTTCTGCGCTCCTCTGAAGTTGAGTTTTGAGGTGACATAATTATCGAAGCCGCGAAAGATGTTGCCCTATGAGTTGTTTGGGAAGTAGGGATACCGACTCCTTGGTCTCTTCAAGGTAGATGGTCTCGAGATACTCGATTTGCGTGTCGATTTCCTTGATGTCGCGTTAGCAATCGGCTTTGATTTCTGCTAGTTCCTGCATACTAAGTGACATGGTATTGTAGTTTCCTTTTGGTGTGGATGCCTCGATTGATCGGAAGGGTTATTATTGGAGAGTATTCCTTATTAGTGTTTGGGAAGAGTGCGGATAAGTGACTTTGTCGTATTTAAAATATATTATTATGACCCTGCCATCCCATAAGCATGCGACTTCACCAACCAAAGACTAGCAAACCCCCAAAAATAGTAAAGCACACTTCAGTAAAACATTCAGACATCAGTTGACCTACATCTAGATTGGGTGTCCTTCATCCTCGTATGTCTCCTGATCCTCTGGAGCCCTTCCGATGTCCTGCATCACCCTGCTCCCTGCATACTTCTCAGCAAGCCCAGCCTTGTCTCTAATCGAGTCGTAAACCAGCTCAAACCGATTGTACATGACAGGGTTCTAGGAAATATGATACTTCTTGTTAGACGGGAAGTTGTCGGGAGGAGGGAACACAGGGTCGACTGCTATGCGGAAAACATTCTCAACCATCAGAGGAATCAGCCTCTCCAACAGGTTGGAGCTCAATTCCAGACAGGGGTTGGTGTTAACTTCGATCAGCCATGGTTTGACACGATCATCCAGCATAAAGTCAAGTCCGAATAGCTCGAAGTTGTCCTGATGCCCCTAAGGATCGAGGAACAGACTCGTCGACTTGATGGCATCGATTGCAATTTTTTTCATACGCGGGTAGGCGACTTGGAAGAAGTCAACCTTTTTGTGAGTGAGGATATATCTATGGATATCCTGGTAGGACAGCTTGTTACAATCCTCATATTTTCCATAGTCTTCTGTATATTTTTGGACGGCGTCGTTGGTCAGGTGAACGTGCTTGTCATTCAGGTTGTTGAGATTAAAAACGTAGCTGGAAGTGCGGATGTAGCCTTCCTGGTACCAGTATCCTTTCAGGACTCCGCCGCGCAGGGTCACGAGCATATAAGCTCTGATGTCAAACTTCCTGCCGAAGTACAGAAGCGGACGAGCTATATACTCCTGGATGATGTACGTGCGACCCTTTCCACCGCCCTGGACCAACTTCTCGATGCCTGACATTTTGTCCTCACAGTTTATGCCATTGCCTCGATTTGTGAACTCTCCAGGCTTTATGATCCATATATTTCTCTTTTTGCTCTTTTTGTTCTAGTGAAAGGCCTTCACGAAGTTCATGTACTCGGGGTCGCGAGTCCCGTTGCATATGTGGAAGGTGTAGGGCACCACTTCGAACAAGTCTCCATCGAACAGTCGGTAGTACTCCCGTAGACAGTAGAACAGGGCTTTTTTGTTTCCTAAAAGACCGTTTTGGAACAAGTGGTTATGCAGCGAGGTAGTTTCAGCTAATTTATTGCCTGTTCTGAGTTGCTTCTTGAGAATCGAGAGTCTTTGTTGGTAGTTGAGACTCTTTGGGTTTCTCATGAGAAATTGTTGCTATTTTCTGATGATGTGAAGGTCGGATTCGTGCATCAACTTGAGTAAAGGTTCTGATGGGTCGAATTGTCGAGTGCCGGCTCGAGGTTTATGGAGAGCCGATATAGCAGATGTAGTTTCAGTTAGAGTGTAATCCGGGACCTAAGTTTTATCGGAGTCCGATTTCGATTCATATGAAACAAGTGGTTGCGAATTATATACAGCCTAGATTTTGAGCTGGGTCCATACTAAGTTGGCTTCCTTGCAACTGGATACTTCGGAATACCAAAATCTTTTCTTGAGGACAGAGCGGATAAGGTTACCGTTGTTGCCCGGACCGATGTAGTATTTGACTGGTTGCGTGTAGTTTTCAAAGTCCAGTTCCCTGTAGAGGTCATTAGTGATGTTGATATGGTAGAGGAATTCCTTGTATCTGCGAAGTCGGAGAGTGAAGTTATCAACCTATTCATAATTCGAAGAGGCCCACATCGAGTTTTGACGAAATTAGCGAACTTGCGTCCTGAGACGATGCACTGCCTTGCTGGGCGAACTCTCTATTGCTTATTCGAAGTTGTTGGCATCATCGTCCTCGGTGGCTGTTCTATTGTGCTTGGAGTACTTTGGGAAGGCTGTTGTGCGCCTTTGGATTCGAAACTCCCGCATATCCTTAATAATTTTGGACTCATCAGGAATCTTCTTGGACTCCTCCTCAACTGTCCTATTGCTTTATTATTTGTTAACCGAGTTGCGCTTGATACTTGTGTTGGGTTCAGGGAAGATAGGGTGTTTGAGACTTTCAATTCTGAGTCCGAAGTTATCAAAGTGAAGTTCAGGGTTCAGTTCCTTGACGATTTTATGAGCGTTGCCAGTCTTGTAGTTAAAGATGATGGAGTCGATTATCCGCATGCTTTCTTCCTGGATGATGAGTCTCTTGGCGGGACTCTGCACAGAACTCACGCGATATTGGGACACCATTTCGCGAATAGTTATGTTGTTGTATTTAATGCCAGCCAACTCTCGTGATCCTTGGCTTTTATTCTTCTGGTCGGAGTTGGACAAAACAGTTTGGGTCGACAGCGATGGGACGTTTCTGGGCAGGCGGGGCATACATTTGATATGATCGTAGCGGGAAGCATTGCGTCCTAGTTTCTTAGAACTCGATATTTTTTCGACGCTAATTTTCCTGAGGGGGACTAGTTTCTCACATTATTTTTCAGGACTATCTAAGAATCAGAAAGTAAGGCAAGCTAATTAAGGGTTCTGAGAAGGGAGAAATTTCCAGAGAAAGAACGAAGAAAAGGGGTGGTCGGGATGGTGTGGTACTGACGATGGTGGGCTCGGTGGCGAGACGGCCTAATTCGGAGGCCCTGCGTGCAGCAGGCGTCGTGTACTGTTTGGTGAGGCTGCAGAAGGGGGAGAAGTTGTTGAAGACAGCGCTGGTGCGTTCATCAGACATGGCGGGAGAAGGTGGTAGTAATTCTATTTGGCTCGAGTGTTTGGCGGATGGGATTGCTCGAGTGATAATAAAATATAAGAGCGAGTAGTTATCTAAAATATAATTCCCGAGGGCTGCTGGTTGATTGCTGCATCCTTTTGCCCTAAACCACAAACACTACAAACACTCCTCTTCCGAATTATTAGAAATACGACACACATCAACCTCAGTGCCCCTGCCCCTCCTCTTTCAGCGACGGAGCCGAAACCTTCACGTAGCACTTTAGGAACTTGTGCAGTATCTCCACAAATCGACTAGACTTATGCTTGAACATAGTCTTCTCGTCGATCGGGTGCCGTTGGTTGCGTTACTGCATCATCACCCAGACCACTTCAGCCAACAGACTCGCGCTGACGATCCTCCCCAGCCACAGTGCGGTTATGTAGCGCAACAGCTCTCCATTCATTCCGCTTTCCCGGTTTTCACTTTCACTGACGATGCCCAGCTTTTTCCTGTGCTCGGGATTTTACAGGAACTTGATGATGCTGCTAAAACTATAAGTATCCACCTTATCGGGGAATTGTTCAGTAGCGTCAGTAGGATCGTAGAACTCTGGCAGGTCATGATCATTCAGAGCTTTGTTGAGCTCCTTGAGCCTGTTGATGAATTGACGGTCATCAGGACGCCATGATTCCAGATCCCGAATAGCGTTGTTAAGGTGGTCCACAGGGTCCTCCACGTAGACGATGACCTAATCAAGTTTCTCGGTGCAAATAGTGCCTAAAGCGTAAACAGGTACACGAAATGAATGGGAAGTGCAGGGGCGGGATGAATATGAGTTTTGTTACCTAGGAACTCAATCAACTCATTCTCACTTTTCATTGCCTCGATTTCTTGATCGTTTTTGGTGTCGATCTTGGTGATACGGGGGCGCCCTCTGTTTTTGGAGGGACCCTCAAAGATTTTGCCATTCATCAACGACTTTTCGGGGAACTCACCCTCATGGGTCTTTTTGCAGTGGTTATAAAATGCGGTGTAGGAGTGGTAGAACTTGTTGCACTTCTCATTGCCGCACTTGTACTCTTCGTTCTGATCCTTTTTTTTGGTGCCTTGAGAGAGTGAAGTTCGAAAGGGTTATAGGGGAGTAGGGACTTTTACTTTTGGGAGCCGGAGTGGTCCAGTCCTGCTCGTTCTCTCGCTTGCAGGGGAATTCGTCGAAGTCGTCTTATTCCTTGGAAAACCTTCTCTTCATGGGAGTGCTAGATTGGGAACTGAATATCGATAAAATATCTGTGGGTTAAAAAGCAATCAGGCATTCAGGTGTGCTACCTTTTGGATTTGCAGAAGACTAAACTCGTAACATAGACCTTTAATAGATATCAACTACTTCATACTCAGTAGCTGTATTCCTTCGTCTAGTCATTTTTAGCCGACACAATGAGCTCCAAAAACACAACTCTCGCCCCTGAAGACCTCCAGCAGAAAATCAAAAACCTCGAGGCTCAGAACAAACAGCTGCTTGAGAAAAACCAGAATGACCTCATCTGGATCAAACAAAAAGAGGCAGCCTACAAGGTACCTATTCCCTATCTAACCAATCATTGCAGAAAACCATGGATTCGATCGAAGCGGAACGAGCAGACTGGAAATCCCAGCAAGAACGTCTCGTATTTGATAATAACTTCCTGCGCCAGGAAATCGACAAGTTTAAGACACTCATCGCCAATAACAGCGAGTCTAGCAATAAAGAAAACGGTCCTGAAAAAATTGCATCGCTAACCAAAGACTTGGAACAGCTGAGATCTAGGAACAAGCAGTCTGAGGAGCTGCTACAAAGTGTGATAGCAAAAAATGAAGATGAAATCAGTGTTCTGAAGGCAGAAGTAGCTCGGCTGAAGGTATAGCTTGATGCCGAAAAAGGACAATGCAAGGACCTGGAGAAAAATAACCAGATACTAAAAACTGCCCTCACGCGACTAGGGCTCGAGAATGGTGAGCTCCATGAGAAAATACACTCATTCGAATAAAAATCAAAACATAGTGCTCCAGATAACGGCACAACCTCGGCATCATGCCAGACAGATCTAGGAGGTCCAGAGCAGAGGCTTCGAGAGGAATAAACCAAACGAGTCATCCAGTAGCTAGAAAATAAAGTCAAGGCTCAATAGCTAAGTATCTCTAATCTCCAGAGCCGTCTGAAAGAGACCAACGAAATGCTGAAGCTCAACGAGTCTCGCATTAAATTGACAGCAGATGAAAATGCAGCCCTCAAAAAGACATGCAGCAGCCAAGAAGAGTCAATCAACCGGTACAAAGCAAAGGCAGCCGAAGAGAAAAACAGGGCCAGGGAGTTGGAGAACAAGTCACAAGCCACTGACTCAGCCAGAGTCAGAGAGCTAGAGCAGGAGAACAAACTGCTGAAGGAGATGATAAAATCAGTGCAGACGATGGTGCGGGTGAAGGAGTCAGAAGTAGAGAGGTACAAACATCGGATGAGCGCAGTCGAGTCGGCGACGGAAGTCTAGAAGGTAAACACGCCAAAGTACCCGATCAAATCTAGCCAGAACATCAAGGTGGGCTCTGTGGAGAACCCTGCCAAGCTCCCGCGGCTGCCAACACAGCACTCAAACAACAGTAGCCAGCACTGAAGATGTCACTTTGCCCAAAATCTACAATCTAGTTTATTAGACATTCCCAACACTCATTCCTTTATCAGCATTTCAATTTTTAAATTTCCTTCTTCATTCCAATGCCTTGAACTATGCGTATTCGATGAAATTGCCGTGTTTGCTGGTGCGATGCATGATTCTCTCGATGCAGTGGCGCTTATCGTGTACAGAAATCACTAGCCTCATGTCCATCTGTTTCCCCTCGATTAGCTAGCGCATATACTGATACGTCCGCATATACTGGGGGTTTTTAAACTCAGGGCTACAGTACTCGAAGTTTTCCAGAATTAGCAGTTTATTGGAACGCTCGAGTGCAGGCAGTGGACACCCGGCCTTGGCCTCCAAGAAGTTCAAAGGCTCCTCTCCTTTAGTATTCTGTTTGAAGTCGATATGAATGACTCCGTTCTTAAAGAATCCTTTACGCTTGCACACAAACTTCAGAACTTTGATGAGACTGGCGAAGGACTCCGTATCTTTCTAACTGATGGTGACCTTGACACTCTTGTTGTTTTGGAGATCCTTAAGAATCTTGTTGACCAGTTCTAGACTGACCCTGTACACTGAATGTTTAGGTACGAGCAACTGGATATCCGTGAGAACCATGCATTCTTTGCTTGCTATTTAGTTGCTTTCTAAGAGTATTTATGTTCCGGAGAGAGCAACCTGCGGGAATTTCCTGAAGAATTCCTTTTTCAATGAGTGGAAACAGGCAGAAGAGCCTGTGGCCTCATAGAGTTTGATGTATTAGTGAGTAAAAAGGGACATGAACATCTTGTGGAGGTAGAGGGCATAAGTGCTGGATTAACTGCTCTCGCCGAATCTAAAGAATATGATGTTTTCAACGATCTCGGCACCAGGCACCTTTTTCTAGACCCATTGTCGCTGCCTTGCAATCAGCATTTTCGCCAGATTGGGACTCTTACCGCAGATTATGAGATTAATGACCTTGCCCCGGAAATATTTTCTTTCCTTCATCCTCTTCTCTAGGATATTCAGGAATTCCTAAATCTTGATAGGATATGTTTTGGAGATCTCTCCTTCCTTCGCGGGCAGCCGACTCGAGTCACCGCAGGTGAAGGGTTTGGAAACTACTTCTTCGCTCACAATTTGTGCTTCGTCAGTCTCTACGAAGTATTCAAACTGCAGCACAAGGTATTTGGATCCTCTTAGTAGCTTGTTGGCCAGGGTTTCTTGCTCTAAGGTCTCCTCTTCTTCGTACAGGTCTTTATTGTACTCTTCCAGATTCATCTGGCTGGAGGGAATGTAGTTATTCTCTATCAGGTGGCTGCCATTCCTGAACTCCGGGTACTCGACGATGATGTTCTTGCCCGTAGACAGGACCTTCCCGCTTCTGTCTGCCAAGGGGAATGAAATCAGTGTGCATACTGTCTTTTTGATAAGTCTCTGAATCATACTCTTCAGTCTCTCCCTCAGGTGTTAGATCTGTTCTTTGATGAATCGCGAGTAAGCCTTCGAGTCAAGCACAATATACTTGTTGTAAAGACTGGTCAGGCGCTTTAGTAGCATGACTGGCCGGCGTGGTGAAGTTTAATTCTAATTTAGCAGGTTCATGGTGGCCAGATACTCGTAGTAGAGCTGCAGCTATTTTTGAACCACACCGTCGATCTCAAAATCGGGTTGTAAAATATCTTCTAAAGAGTCATAGTACTCTTCCACGCGTTCATTATTGACGAGCATGCGCAGGAATCGATAAATGAACTTCTGGTCCTTAAGGATGCGTGCTTCAAAAGAGTTGAGGCTACCGGACTTGAGGACAATGGACCTGGATTCTCTTTTTCTTACATCGTAGCTCTTAAAGTAGAGGATGTCCGACACTTGGTTCTGTGGTTCTCTGCCGTTTCCTGTCTGGCTGAGAACATAGCCAACGAGGATATCAAAAGCTAGAACTAGTCCGAAGGGGTGGTGGAAGTTGTCATGTTCCAGATGATGAACCAACCTCTTAAAAGACTACTTAGTCTCCTGTTTTAAGTCTCTAATCTTCTCCTTTCGTTCAATCTTTTCCAATGATACCTTCAGCTAGAATCCTTCTAAGATAACCTTTAGGAGAGGATTCCGACAAGCCATGACAAGTTTCCGGAGTTCTAGCCTCACATCCCTCCGACTTGACATGACTTATTCGAACCGACTTATGAACTGGTCATTATAAATAAGGATGGACAAGGTTATAAAGTCATCGTCAGCCTCAGTGCTCCTGTTGAGATGCTAGACTACGTGCTCCATCATCCTGCGCAACTCTTCAAAGGAAAAAACACTATCAGAGAAGTTCTGATCGTACTTTTCTGGGTATAGCTTGTGGATATAGACTGACAACAACGAAAATGGGTTATTGGTTGTAACATCGAAGAGATTTCTGTGCTGGACTCGAGCAGGACGCAAGAGCTTGAAAGTTTAGAAAAGGAGCAGCTTGAAGATTGGGTTATCCTTAACATTGTAGTGAGGAGACTCAGTCAACTGCAGCAGTTCGTAAGGCACCTTTGTAGACTCGAATATCTCTACGCCGTCTTCTTTTGATTCCTTGAAGAATTGTGAGATGTTCTTGAACTGCTACTCTGATGATTCCTGGATTGAGGGGTTTTCTCTGGTCAAAATGTTATTGTAGAGCAACCGGAAAGCAGTTCCGTTAATTTTGGAGAAGTTGCTGCAAAGCAACAGGAAGTCGAAATCCGGAGTTCCCACCATTTTCTGGAATTCTTATTGCACCAGAGGAGCTTTCTTACGCTGCTCCTAGTAATACTCGAAGTTATGCTCCTTGATCTGCCTTATTTGCTCGTCCAATTTCTTTGGGATCCAGCCCCCCTGACCCTTGTGCAGTCCGTAGGTGTCGGTTAACAATTTCTTCAATCTTTGCTTCTATTCAAAGGTGAAGCCATGTTTACTCGTGAAATAACGATAAACGTCCTTTTTATCCAGCTGCAACACTTAGATATATCCGTCTTTTTGTATCTCAGGCAAAACCAATTTGACTCTCGAGATAAGGATATACACTGCCCTCTTGCCGGATTTCTTCATGGACTAGAATTTCTTAAGAAGGTTGGGGTATATGCTCTCCTCGAGCACCACTAGTGAGTATTGCATGCTGTTGGCATTGCTAGATTTGAAGTTCTTCTCATTGTTTTACAGGTATACATGTCCCTTTTTAGCCAAGTAAATAGACAGGTACTCAACCAAGGCAGTTTTACCGTAGCCTGAAGGAGCGTACACGTTGCATACTATATAAGGCTAATGCCTTTGCGTTATGTATTTCTTGAGTTTCATCGCGTATTCTTTATGGCACATCAGTCTGCGTCGCAGCTTGGCTGCTCTTTAATAAATGTTAGGATCCGTGTTAACGTTGAGTTTTCCTGGCACGAACTACATAGTGTGGTAGGCATTGAGATGCCTTGAAGATGCGGATCCTCTTTTTAGCTCGAAGAGAAACTAGAGACTATGAGGGTCGCTTTTGTTGCCAGGCTGATATGTCAACTTTGGGCAGCAGCAAGAGTAGAACAATTGTTTCTACTGATCGATGCAGTTGAAGGATTTGCAATGCTTCTTGTTCTGGAAATAGGAGCATGTGCCTATTTTGTGCTGATGTTCGTTGTAATCACAATCGCAATTCGGTCGGTGGTGTGTGTAATGGAACTAAATCATATCATCTTAATTTTATTTTACTGTGCTGAATTGAGTTATGCCTGGAGGATGGTGCTGTGGTTTCTTTTCGTGTTGGTGGTAGCAGCAGCACCTGAACTTCCGCAGATTCGGATGCATGCTGGGATCGGCTTGTCTGATCAAGGCTATTGCGCTATCGTATGCTGCTTCGATGGTTGTCGAGTAGGACTAGCCCTTTTTGCCTACCAAAGCTGTGAAGAAATGCTCCAGAAACATGTGGGTGCATTCGTCATCGTAAATGGGGTTGCTGTTGATGAGTAGGGTATAGGGAGCTACTCCTTCGAGTTTCTGATACATGGACTCGTTATAGGTCGAGTGGATAATCAGAAGATCCAGGTCTGGGGCTTCTGGTTTAGTCTACTTATCCCACCGTTCCGTCTGACCTTGAGAGTTTTCCCAGACTTCAAGGTATTTTCCGGTGGTGTGCTCGTATTCGGTCTCATAAATAAGATAGGCGATTCTGTCATTCTTGCGGAACTGGAGGGTGCTTTTGTCGAGTTCTTGGATGGTGACATCGATACTCTTTTCAGACCGCTGGAACACTTTCAGCATCATGTCGAATATCCTTTATTCGTTGACTATGTACTCTCTCGCCCCATAAACCGTGTTATTTTCACGGGGTTGTATTTTGGCTCGTTAAATAGGACTTGCCCATAAAAGCAGTATTCCTGTTGGCTTTGACTTCACCCTTTCGCTAGCATAAGATTTAATCTGCTCCTCGTGTTTTGTTCTTAGTTATCTGACTTCCTACGCCATGTCTTCTGTCTTCTGGATGTACAGGAAACTTCGGATCCTGATCCGTAGGGGTTAGCCATGGGGATGCTCAGCGAAACTATACTTGTATTCTTTGTGCCAGTTCAAATAGACCTGCTGCGTAGGATGGTAAAAAGAGTAGTCATAAGGGATTTGGAAAAGAGTGGTGTTGTGATCAAGTTTTAGTGCATTGTGGAGTTCGGCCTCCAGAAGCCTAAAGGTGAGTATGGGTTGGCGAAACTCGATCTGATGGGTCTGCTCACTCTCTAGCAGGTAGAGGGAGAATTAGAGGAGATGGGGAGGGGACTCCGGAAGAGACAAACTGTGAATATCTGCCATAGGCTTTATAGCTTCAATTATATTTGTATCTGTCTTATTTCGGGCAGAGTCGAGTGTTTAACTTATAGTACAGGGGTGAACTGAAAATCGACAGGAGTCATGCTGCCGGGAATAGGGGAGACCGGTTATATTATGTACGGAGTGATCAGATGCTGTGCAGGTATTCTTCGAGGTGCTTGGTCTGGTTATGCAGGTAATTGAGTTCGTCGGCACGCCGCTTCTCTTCGATTGCCCGGATCTCTCGGAAGCTCTTCTAAATAGAGTCTAGGTCGTTCTCCAGCAGGATTTTCTAGAATCAAACAACAGTTGTTATCGTCTATGTTTCGTAATTACTTTATTTTCCAGCAGTATCCTTTTTCGCTTTAAAGCTTCGATCTTCGTCTCAAGCTCCGGAATGCCCTGTTCTGAAGCAAAGGCTTTCCTGTTTCCGAACACCACCGAACCTTGGTAGAGGGTCTGGTAGGCAGCGAACGTCATTTTCAGGTTGTCCCGTACTCGCAGCAACAACAACCCTCTCTCCGGACAGTTGATCGTGCATTGCCGAATGATCTCATCGAACAACTGGTTATGGATGTCCTAGCGGATCGGACAGATGCCCTCCTTTCTATACGATCCAAAGTGAATGGAGCGAGATCATGTGAAATTATTAAATTTACCTTGCCTGCCTCTCACGGAGTCTCTCTTCTAATTTCTGTTCGAGAGCATCAAGCTCTTTCCTGCTGGCTTCTTGAGTGCTGATGGACTTGCTGTAGTGGATGTCATTATGCTCGAGGATCTGTGGAGGGAACATGCTATTGAGAAGTTCTTCGAGGGTGGGCTTATTTTCTAAGGAGAGCGGAGTGGCTCTGCGTCTGACGTGGAAAGCAGATTGGGACTGGGTCATTTGGGGAGGAGGTTCGACCTCGACTAGTTCGTCTGAGTACTTGAGGAGTACGTCGGGGTCATCTTTCATGAGGAGTAGAGTTGGGTGATTATGGGGAGTGTCGAGTTTGGGATTGTATATTTTAAAAATATTATTCTTCGTCTAAAGAAAAAGTAGTTTCATTTCGATGGGATGTGATGAGGTACCGAGCCAGACTTGGTTAGCCGCATGGCCCACAGTTTAACTCGGACTGCTCTCTATTTACCAATTGTATGACCGTTGGAATCCTTCCATTTGCCATCTAACTGCTGGCCCACCTAGCTGGGTACTCTAAAAATAGCAAAGCCTCGCCCTCAAGGAACAGTTAACCCTTTCCTACCAAAAAATTATTAGTGTCGTCCCTAAAGACAACCTATAAATTATTTATCCTTTCTTATACTTGTCACTTAAAATTGAGTGTATTGGCGTTTGTAATGAGCCGACTTCTAACGATAGAGGGTGGGCGTGATTCAGTTAGTCGGTTGGAGTATGGGTTCGGGTCATTAATAAATTACTGTTAAGTATAGGTATGCCGATTAATGCCTACGGTCCTGATAGTAACTATTGGCCCGGGACACGGCCACAAAGCCACAAAATAATATAGGGTTGGGATAGGCTGAACAGCTCACAAGGGGAGGGGAAAACACATTTGATGACGACATGTATGGTAGCACAATACAGATTAATCGTTATTTTGGACAAACCCTATCCATAAATCCTTCTTTATTAGGTCAGCCGAAGGAATTGGAGCCCTTTAATCCCATAGACAAATTACCCGTAATCGTTCATACAAACTATACAAAACTCGCACACCTAAAATTCTATAACTATCCATGAAACCTAACTGCTAAATGCTCGCCAGGTTCCTCCACCCCTCCCTACCCCAGACCTCGTCCATTTTCGAGACCTTCAACCTCCTTGCCCTCCAGACCAACTCTATCAACCTAGTAATTTTATTCTCAATAATGTCCCTAAAATAGGACAAGATCCCGAAAGGGTCATTTTTTAATTTCTCCCTCTTTCTTAAACACACTCTTTTTATCCTGCCAGGGTGCCGGCACTCCTTCAGGAAACCCTCCTCCTTTTGTTTCTCGCGCTCTGCAGAAACATAGCAGCATTCGAAATCCTAATTTGCTTGCCAAGAGTGAATCCCTCTTTGGAAAAAGCTACTACGCCCTCAATCGAAAGATATCTTCTATTTACTCTCCAAAGTTTAATGCCTCTTTGCACCCACGCCACAATATCATCGTCAATGAAGGAGCGCGGGAGTCCTTGCACTCGTGTCTGAGTACCTTCCTCAACGAAGGCGACGAAGCAATCATTTTCGACCCCTCATATGAGATCTACCGACAGAGTATCCGAAAGGTCGGTGCCGTCCCAGTGGCAGTGCCTATCACTCCTCGCAGACTTGTAACCATACCCAACTCAACCATATCCTCCCATCCCCCTTGCTATTTGTCCATTCCGCCAAATTTAGATATCAAAAGCCTAAATCAAAAGAAGAGGGTTCCCGCTGAAGAGCACCGAAGATGACTAGTGGGATATAGACTTCGCTCGGCTCAAAAAGAGTCTATCATCAAGAACCAAAGTTTTGGTGCTGAATTCTCCTCATAATCCTTCTGGAAAGATTTTCAGCTAGGCAGAACTACAGGAAATCAGCAAATTACTGAAAGAGTATCCTGATGTGGTGGTTCTAGATGACAGAGTGTATGAGCACACACACTTTGATAGCTATCAGGATGGCGACGTGCCCAAGATTTCAGATATTAAAGGGATGTGGAACAAAACCCTTACAATTTATTCAGGCGGGAAACTCCTGAAGTACAATGGACTGCGTTGCGGTTGGATGATCGGTCCCGAGAAACTCATCGAGGCAGTCAACTGTGTCGATAGACCGAAACCCCTGACTCGTGAAGTGCAGCTGGTGGTCAGCGACTCCTTATAGTTCATCTACTCCAAACACCATAATTACCTTTCACATTTTACGCAGGAGCTGGCATAAAGACGGGAACTGTTGCTAAAATCTCTGGTGGAGTCGAAGTATGATTTTAACTTATGGGTGCCACAAGCAGGGTACTTTGTGCTGGCCAACATAAGCAACATTGACTTCCAAAACAACACATCACTGCCCAAAGACTTCGCATTCTGTGTCAAGATGTGCGAAGAAGATCGAGTGGCAAGCATCCCCTGCTCGAGTTTCTTCGACAAGGACAGCGAATTGGGAGAGAACTTCATTAGATTCGCATTCTGCAAAGAGAGCGAAGACATCCTGGAGGCTGCCAAAAGACTGAGGCGGAGTTCAAGTCTGTACTGAGACTTAGCCTACTAATCCTATATGATATTTGGGAATCTACTTCCATTACTATACTTCATCACTTTTACTGCTACTACTTCCAATCTTATTCTAAAGTTATTACTACTTCTTCACAATCAGACGATTATAAATAAACTATGCTACTCACCCCTCGTATTCCCTCAGTCTACTGCGTAATTCCCTGTTACTGGCTTCTATCTTGTTGAAGGCTTCCAACATTCCTTCCAGAGACTTATATTTCTGCAGAATGTACGTCAAGGACTCCTTTTCCCCCTCGCTTGCGATCACCTCGGCGAGAGCACTCTTGATGCTCTTCTTTGGGTTTTTCATGGCGCACAGGTACTCCAGCCTCTTCTGGATGAGGATTTCGAATACTGCAAGTCTGCAAGTGAGAAACTGTTTTTCTTGAGTTGCGACTTTCTCGCTGGTCTCATATTATTTCTCTAGCTTGAGTAGCTTTGTGACGTAGTTTATTACTTCTGGAATGTCATTAGATTCAGTCCATCGAGTGCTAATCTTGAAATCAGCTCGTGAAAAGAACGATTAAACAGCCCAGGAGAGGAAAGAAGAGAGATCTTCCCTGGTTCCTATCTTATAGCTTTGGGCGTCGATCTCGGGATGGAACAATCTTTATTCTACAGGTAAAGGCTGTGCTGGGATCGACAGTTGCTGACCGAAATGATTTACAGTTGGTTTTGAATTGACTATTCGATATTCACGGTTATAAAGTCTAAGTTACTCAGGGTTGAATCTGTTCATGATCGAGGTGACAACCGTGAGCGTATTTAAGGGTTTGAAGACTTTTAAATAGTTCAGACTATTTTGCAGAAATTTGCCTGTCTCCGAAGCATTCAGAATCTCGTTGAACTTGTTGAGCCACCCGATGAGATTGGAGTCACCTTTGATCACCAGTATTTAGGACAGTTTCGAAACCCCTTGGCCTTTATCGGTACAGTTCTCGACTTGAGGCAACACTCCTCTAATAAGCTGTTTAATCAGCTTAGAGTAGTCTAGGCCCAACATCTAGTCAAAATACTCTGCCTCAATCAAGCTGAACAGCTCCATCTGACAGAAGCAATTGAATATTTTTCTCCTAAATAGTTCATTGTGGAGGTCACCTTTGGTCAGTAATTTAGGCGGGTCGGGTTCCTCGAATGCCTTGGAAGACATGGTCAGGACTATAAACAACCTTTGAGCCTCGATATCCTTCATCTTGTCTGGACTTTGATTAATCTTGAGGTGCCCTTCTAGTTTCTTCTCGAAACATGGCTTGTCATATTTGTGTTAAATCTACAAGTGTTCTGTGACTCGAGAGTCGACTAAGTCTGACTTGATGTCTATGCCTGTACGGATGGCGATCCGCTGGCAAATGGGAGGTAACGTATCTTCTTTGTATATTTCCCTGATATTCTTGAATTCGCCTTTCTGGTTAAGGATGATGCGGGTGTTATAGGCAGGGAAGTTAGCCGATAGACCTTGACCCTGGGGTTTCTTCTGGGAAACGTAATAATTGTAATACTGGGCCAGAAATCCATAGATTTCATTGAGTCGCTCAATCAAGTCTCCATCCTTTTTGAAATATTGCCGCATCCCTGGCAAGTTCAGCTAGCTAAGTTCTTCCAGATAGGAGTGAACATTGGTGATCTGCAGCCCCTGCCACTCCTATTTCCTTTCCTGCAGGATGTCGTGCAGGTTCTCGTAGCACTCAGCATCCACCTAGTCCCCACTCAGGAAACCGAAGAGCCTCATCATCTCGCGGCAACATTTCTTGTCCAGTTTAATCCTAGTTTCCTCTCTGATTGTTGTTTCGTACTTGTACTCGAAATCCGGATACACGAATTCATCAATTCTCTTCACTTTGCCGGATTTTGACTTCACAACAGTCTTCTTGATGATCTCGCTCCTGAAATGTAGATACAATTCGGTCAAGAAGTCCCCACAGTTCGGGTCGATGTGTGGGTTGGACATGGCCAGCAGCTCCAGATGCTCAAAGCCTGATGAGATCAGACTGTCGAAGAATTTCATAATCTTGACTTTGCAGACTTCCAGCTTCTCGCGATTGGCGATGACTTGTTTATCAGGTCGAGACTCGATTAACTTCAACCGTAATCCGCTTCTTCTTTCATTCGGGAAGAAGTCACGAGATGTCAAAACATAGTTATACCCCCAGTTCTCACTGCCAATTAGAGGGAACTCCTTAAAGATTTTAGGCTGATCCTTTTTGATCCTTAGAATTTCAACTCGATTGCCATCATCCAGCACATTGACTGGCAAGGCTACAATAGTTGACTCGTCAATCCTTCTATAGGCAGCACACTGCCATTCTCCAGTATTCGCTGAGCCTTTGCTTTCTTTCTTAAGACTTCGCTTCATCATCTGCACCCAACTTTGAGAATCGCCGCCTGCGTCACTGTTATTGGGTCTACTAATTGAAGCTCTAAATATTGGTATGCCATCAATTTCGATCTCCTTCTCTCTTTTGATGAGTGTGATCTTCTCAGCAGCATCTCGCTTGTCCACAATCTCCAGTTGATTGAGGGTTGGGTTGAACAACATCACGTACTGGCAACACCGAAGGAAATCATCAATGCCGCTCTGGATGTAGATCCAGGCTTGCTAGTCGAGGTTCTTGTAGGAGAAGGTCGTGTCCATATCTGTAACTTTCCTGTCCTCGGCAGGAACTCCTGGGACTGTGATGATGCTTTCCAAGGCCTTCATGGAGTCTGCAACCTTTTTCACCAGATCTTTGTCTCTGTCTTCGTACTCTCTGTCCAACAAAATACTGAAGTTTTTTGTCATATCCCCCTTCTTTTTGTCTTGATACTTTAGCTTTCCTTTGATCTCAATCACCTTGCTGAGGAGCAGAGTGGTGATGAACCCCGTACCGTACTTGCCCGTTGTGTTCTCGTCCCTATTGAAACTGGCCTTCGACGAAAATTGTTGGACCAGACTGACTAAGTCGTCAGGGCTGAACTAGTCGGCGTTGTGAGTGAACTTTAGCTCGTTGGGCAGCAGCTAGATGCGGATCTTGAGGTGTTTGAAGACATTGCGAGCATCTTTTGCATTCTGGATGAGTTCCCAAATCCATCGCTTCTTCTCGGCCTCATCTGCTTCGTAGATGTCTTGGATGTGTTTGTCTAGCTTCTGGGCGATCTGCTGGTAGTGCCCGTATGCTATTTTATCCCTGAATGCCGAGGCGAAGTCGTCTTGGTCGTTTTACATGTAGGTTTATTGGGTTTATAAGTAGATGGTTATATGGTATATGGTAGAAATGAGACAATGTCGATGGATTTGTAGTCTCTATGGCTCCCAATTATACATATTTCCTGGACCAACGCGCCTTTTTGTTGATTTGGCAATATTTAAGGCTCTTCGCAAAAATATAACATGCACAATTAGTTACTGATCTAAAACGCATATTCTCCCTATAGATTATGTAGAAACACACAGTCGACTCGCACCCAGAATTCCCTGGCGACCCTGCACGTGTAGGGGCGAACCTAGGTATTCATATTTATAGGGAGACCATCGCCATTAGATAACAAGGGCAATTGGTCTAGTGGTATGATTCTTGATTTGGGATCAAGAGGTCCCGGGTTCAATCCCCGGATTGCCCCAATTTTTATTACTCTCCCCTGTCACCCCAATTCATACAGCCAATAATATGAGTCTACCACATTTTAGTGTCACACTCATAGTCAGGAGCGAGGACTCAAAATAGCAGTATCAGCTGTTTCAAAATATGCATTACTTTATGGTAGGATAGAATATTCTGATTTCCAGTCATGTATATAGTACGGCAGGGAGCAAGTTGGGGAGCTGTTGGAGCAGTAGACATTTTAGCTGGAAGTGAATAGTTGCATGGGCTATAAATTAAGTCAGCTGCCCTCGGCATCGGAGTTTGACGGTAAAGGTAATCTAGAATGATACTTCAGTTAATTGCCGCCCCCAATCATCTTTAATCTGATAGAACCTTCTTGCCAATGTATCTTCAGCCATCCCCTGCCCTTTCGCAAACAAATACTCACTTCTCCAGCCCTCCCCTTTTTATTCCCTCAACACTTCCCCGAACATATCTACATAAATTTATTCCACTCCTCATTGTTTTCCATTTCCCTGTGTAATTCTTGCTTTTGTTCTGGGTGCACACTTCCTTCACACCACACCGTTGTCTTCCACGCTCCTTCTCTCATGGAGTCCCTCTAATGACCCTCTTCCATTTCATCTCTTCCTCCCTGTTGCAGGCATTTCCGATTTGCCGAGGGAGTCCCTCCCCGTCTAACCTTCTGACACCACGATTTCGACTGATAATAGATTTTTATCGCACAACATTATCACAAACACTGAATACTCCGATGGATAAGTACCAATCTCGAGAAGAACAGGGTCCCAACACTTGTCAACTATAAATATAGTCTGTCTATCGCAAAAAATCCCCCAAAAATTCCGTCCCCAATACATACCATCAAAATGGCTCTATAAAGGATCCTCGTCTCAGTCTCAAGTCATGTTAAACCGAAACCATCCGCGAGTATTACTATGATTCTCCTCCACTGAACCGTTGTCCCGACCCTCAAATGCTAAGTCCCTCCGCTCCAAATAGACAATTGAGCAAGCCCTCATCGATGAACATCCCTGCAGGTTCTCCGGAATACGGCATCGGAAGAGTGGCTTCCAGTCAGATATCAAGAAAGGTCGGGAGACCTGACTAGTATAACCGATAACTTAATACCGCGAGAAGCATAGATCAACTTCTCTCATGTAGGAGGGTAGATACGCTAGAAAGTGGGAGAGAAGGGTCTAGTAGCCCCAGATCAAAAACTCGCATGAATAGTGCTGAGCACAAACAAAGTTTTAATACTCTTCAAGGCTACAATAACCGCAAGAAATCGATAGGGCTCTCGAAGCCTAGCAATGACTACCAGATGAGCGATATTCAAGGAGCGAACTACAGGTCTGAGAGCAAGCCTCGTCATAGCGATTTTAGTCGAGTTCTGAGTCCTCCAAAATAACAACAACTGAGGTTCAGTGTAGACAGTGGTTCCTCTCGGAAACCATTCGCGAACAACCACAGCAGTTCAACAAAGCTGCCAGACAGGAAGATCTATTTGAAGAACCTGGAGTCGACGTTACAGATCCTGGAAGATAGAATCAACTTAGCCAAAAATCAATTATTACTAAAGAAGGTGCAGAGTGTCCAGAATAGAGCCTCGTAGAACCTCAAAGAACAGAAAAAGTAGCCGGTGCAACACAGGAGCAGCGAGAGAGCAGGCTTAGCCAAGGTCGGCAACTACGAATACACCGAAACCATCATCTTCTACGGCGACAGATCTGAGAGCGAGGACAGCAGTCTAGAGGCCAGTCTGGCCAAAAATAAATCAACCAACGCGGGTTATTCGCCCAAAGACTCTATCGACACCATCAAGAAGCTCTCGGTTGGCTCTGCAAGCCCGGATAGACGAGTGAACAGCCTCTGGAATTTCGTGCAGAGCCAGCCCAGGCCGAAGGAGGCTCAACCCTTTAAGTAGAACCCGTACTCTCCCAGAAAACATAACGTGTATTATGTTTCGGAAGTCATCCGAGCTCGCAACGAGAAGAACGCTCTCGCCAAATAGCACATTCGATCCTCTATGAATATTTTGCGAGTCCTCTAAGATGAACATGTCCCCGAAACCTATCCCAAACTCAATCTACCCAGGCACTCTTTCTACAAAGACAAGAAGACTCTCGTCTTCGACCTCGATGAAACCCTTGTCCACTGTTTGGAGGAAACACCCGACGTCAAGTGCGATGTCAAGCTTCCAGTTGTCTTCCCGTCCGGCGAACAGGTTAATGCCTGCATTAACATCAGACCTTACGCCCTCACTCTTATCAAGGAGCTAGCCCAGCAATTCGAGCTGATCGCTTTCACTGCAAGCCATGAATGCTATGCCAACGTTGTGATCGACTACATAGACCCCGAGAGAAGACTATTCCAGCACCGTTTGTTCAGACAGCACTGCTATCAGAGCTCCAAATAAATGTATATAAAGGATTTGAGAATTCTGAACCGAAGCTTGAGCGATTTGGTACTGATCGACAATGCAGCATATTCCTACGCGTTTCAGCCAGAGAACGGAATACCGATCCTGCCATACTATGAGGGGCGCAATGACTACGAGATGAAGGCTCTCCACGAATACTTGCTGAAACTTCCGGAAGCGAAGGATGTGAGAGAAATTAATAAAAAGACGTTCAAGATCCACCACTACCTGAAGTTCAACTCCCCAGAAGAACTGATCGAGGAACTCTACATCAACTGCTGAAGAACTCACGCTATAGCTGCGCGCATGAATGCATCTTTCTCTGACTCTTTATACTTTGAACTATACCCACCTTTCTCTCACCTCCAAGTCCTGCAATGTTTGTTTGTGTTTATCGGCTTATCCCATGATTAGATATAAAATAATTCATGCAGAGTTTTTGCCTCAGTGGTCGTGGTTGCCTTCTCTGTATCTGAAATTATCAGCAGTGTTGATCACGAAATCGCTCGTGTCCACGTTATAGCCCTTCGCTGCTGCTTCGAACAGTTCAGGATGGTGCACAACACCGTGGGTTCTGAACCTCAAAATTGCATCCTAAAATCACGATATGGTCGTTGTTAGCAATAGTCTGAGGTTGGGACTTACATTGGCATTGGTACCCCACTCCTTCATGTCTTCCACCTGAATCGCAAGGTTGTGTCTCAATTGACCCTATTCAGTCAAGAAGTCGGCATTGTCGCGATCGTCAAATCTCTTTTCGTCAGCAGTGAGAGGCTTGACCATGAAGTTCTCAAACCAATAGGTAAATCGATCGCCGGCCATAGACATAGTTTCGACTTTGAGGACTCTGCCACCGCGCAAAAGGAAAAGCTTCTGCACGAGATACTTTTGGTCGCTGATGTCCCAGATGCGGGGAATCATGGTGCAGATGCCAGCCATCAGGACAATGTTGTTATAGTACCAGTACAGGTCCAGAGGGTTGTACAGGTAACTGAAGATGGAGAGAGGCATGAAGGACTCGTCTATGGTCAAAATGATGATAACAACGGGCGACAGAAACAATGGTGAAGAAAGTGGCTTACAGAGGATGAAGGGGTATTTGAAGTAGATAGTCTCATTCTTGATGGGATTAGCGCTGTACAGGAGGATCTCACCGACGCGGTCAAACTCGACGGTGTAGGTGGGTTTGTAGACGCGGTTGTATTCGGCGATGAGAGGGGCGTCATTGAACTGCTGGGCCTCAATGCGAGTGTTTTCATCGATGAGGTTTTTAATATGGTTCATGCCGAACCTTCTGAAGGAGTTGAGCTGCATAGACCTGGCAGCAAGGCGGAGGGTTTGGCGCATCATGGCTGGTTATTAAAACTTTCAAAGTGTTATTTAGGGACTTCTGAATTAGTTGATCGGGTGTGTAGTCGATAAGAAATCATTAAGGACTAAGCCTAATTCGAGAAAGATCATAAGAGAGACAAGAACAGTGTGGATCAATGGAGTCACAGCCATTTCTCGCCGATCATTTTCAGAGCTTCCACCCCGCCCGATTTGAGCATCAGTACGCCCATTACCTGGCGCCAGTTGAATTGCTAGAAAGTTGCCCACTCTATCTTGAAGTCCAGGTCAGTCTTCTTCTTCCTCTCCGTGTATGTATTCATCAGTATCTCGTAGATTAAAGTAGTTTTCTTCACGTCAGGTTTGTGCCGCTTGAGGTTGAGCACTGACTTGCTTCTCTGTTTGGATACCATGTCCAGGAAAATACCTGACTGGATATCTTGACTCGTGTTTTTGTTCTTCATTAATTTGAGGACTATCTCCAGACACTCCTCCCATAAGAACTTCGACGAAGGCTTGTTGAATGGAGTCTTGAGAGGGGTCGTGTGACGCACAGTAATGCTCGGGCCTGCTGAAGTCATTAGAAAGGCTGAAACCGGTTTTTTAGGAAGTATTCTCATGCTTTCGGACTTCTTTCGGATGGCGTCTTTTATGTCTCTTTCGGTTTTAATACCCTGAGAGATTAATAGCTCGGCGTGCCCCGTCTTGGCCTCCTGCATAAGTCTTTTCAGACTGATTTTGCATTCTTCTGCCTGTACCCTCATAAGATCTCTCTTCATAATGGCTGCATCTATTTGGGCCTTGAGCTGCACGAGTTTGGCTTGAAGCTTGCTGCTGAACTGCTTGAAACTGACGACCTGGGCAGCCACTTGCTGGGGATTGTAGAGTTTGCTATTGCCGGATATTTATTGATCGATTTTCTACAGGTAGTCTGCCTGGTCTTGGTGGCACTTCTTGATGATGGCTGCTAGAGGCTCGTAGTTGTAGGTGAGCACGAGAGACTGTTTCCAACTGGCGTATCCAACTTTGGCATCAAAATTATCTAGGTAGTTAGTTAGAACTTTGTAACTTGAGAGCACCTCCTAAAACTCATTGTTGACTTCGGTGCAGAAAAAGGTGTCTCTGGGGGTTGGTCGCGACGGGGGTTTGAGGAGAGGGGAGGGTTGTTATTTGTTGATAGGGATGGGGTCGGACTGGAGGATGTTAGTTTGAGCCATGCCTAGATATTTTATTGCAGTTTATAACTATATATTTACGGAGTGCAAGCCGGATCGGTTGGACTATCATCCAGTATTATCCATTTATTAGTCCTGTTGCACATAATGAAACTCGGCGAAGTCCCCCCGTTCAGAGCAGTATATGTACCTGATCAACAAATCCCTCCACTACCACCATATCCGCAACATCAAGTCCGTCGTCGACCACCGCCGCCAAAGCTCCCACGCCAGTCCCGTCAAGACAACCAGAGAACCCCATAGTTTTGTCCGCAACATCAAGTACCGCAAGTCCACCGAACACCGCATAGAGGAGGAAAACAAACTAATGATGTCTCGCATCCTATCCATAATTAACTCTCCCAGAGTTGAAGTTCAAGTCCAGGGCTCTTACTCCAAATATAACAACACTGGCCGCAGCTTCAAGGCTGTCAGAAAGGATGAGCTTGAGACGAGGCGCCAGATCTAGATCAGCAATGCCCAACTGTCCTAGCGTGTGGCAAACGTCAAACCCACGGTTGGCAGCCAAGATAAGTGGAATAACCACTTCCAACACTTTATCCAAGCAGCTAAAGTAGTGAGCAGATTTGGAGATGATAAGTCGCGCAAGTCTACTGTGGAAATTCACGGACCGCACTACCCGCCACATTTAAATAGTTTATTGGATGAGTCAGAGAAAGAGGAAATGAGGACCAAGAAGAAGGTGAGTCTAAGATACGACCGGATGTTTGTGCTGCCCGAACTAAAGATGCCTAAACTGAAGAACAATAGCAGCTTGGAGATAGGCGAGGAAGAACCGGAGAGCAGGAAGTACGAAACACTGCATGTCGGCCAGAACAGGAGTAGTAAGATAAAGGAAAATGACAGCTTAGGCGCGCAGACTTTGTAACCCAAGGAGCAGGGCAGCTGAAGAAATCTGGGGACTTAGATTGATATGATTAAATCGGAGATTAGAATATTGGTAGAGTGCAGGGGTAGTAAGCGTTAGGATAACCAGACATAATTTCTAAAGAATAAGAATGACATAGAGCGGTGCATTCTATGACTTTAGTGGTAGAACAATTTTCTAAATTGACCTACCAACCAGAAGACCTATAGCCCACACCATGAGATTACGGATGTTCTATATCATAAAATTCCACAATATCTGAAATCTTATACCCAGACTGTCGACCACGCCACTGCCTATCTCGATCACTACTCATGAAACCCTCCCTTGTTTTTGGGCATTTTCACTAAAAGGATATCTCCTCCAGGGCCTCTATGCGACAGGCCTCTCCCCCTGAGCCTCATTAGTCACCCAAATCTGTCTTCTCTGATAGCTTCGCAAGCTCCATCCGCGAGTACTCCAACTCCGACCATCTGCACAATGCCTCCGAAGACTCGGAAGTGACCTCCTTCATCTATCGGAAAATACTCGTACTCATTGTTTGGATTCCATTGCAACACTTGCTGGTCGGCTGCCAGGCCATCTAATTTATAATTTCAATTTTCTCCTTAGTATCTATCGTCATCAGCCTGTTGACCCTTGCAGACGATCACCCGTACTTGTCCAAAGACCACTCCAAATCGCTACTGACCATTTTCACGTGCCTGAGCAGTAACAAAATCCTATCAGATCCCCAAAACTCCCTCCTTCTAGCTTTGTCCAAGTGTATTTAGTATTGGCAATTTTCCTGTAGACCAACTGCAGAATCATGTGGAACCAGGAGAAGAAAGACTCCGAAACTAGTAACCGCATGGAGTATTTCTGGTGGTTCTGCGAAAGCATCCTCATCCTCCCTGCGCCCAATAAATGGGTCAAGGGCGAACTCAAGCTCTACGACTACTCTACAGGCAACTACTTGCCAATCAACCTCGACACCATCCTGACAGTCTACCTGCTCTTGAGAAGTGTCTACATCTGCAAGTTTCTGATCCACAGTGAGACTTACTACGGCAGCAGGCCCGACCGCCTCTCCCGCATCTACACCATCCGCTTCGGGACCTTCAACGCAATCAAGTATCTGATCAATGAGAAACCCTTTGAATCATTTCTGGTTCTCTATTTATTTACCAGTCTGCTGCTGCCTCTCGCTCTCAATCTTATATAAGGGTAATCAAAATTCATACTAGCCTAACAATACGTGATGCTTGATATAGGCCATTCAATGCTGCATTTGAAAACTACATTTCCTGTGTATACTTCACAGTCATCTGTCAATCTACAGTGGGCTATGGAGACATTCTCCCCATTACCTTCGTTGGCAGAATGATATCGATCATAATGATATTTTCTGGCACACTCTTCAGCTCTCTCGTCCTGATTTTTATCATCAAGAGCCTGACCTTCTCCTCCATGGAGTAAGACACCCACTTCTGTAACACCCTGGCTCATTCATTCCTTTCTTTTATTCACAAGTGATGACGCAGCTGTAGACCAAGAATACTATCAAGACTGCCCTCGTCCCGGCGCCTCGAGGAGGAATGGACCTTTATCAGGGCCAGAGGGAAGAAAGACTAGCTCGATGCGAAGCGGCGACTACTTAGCAACTTCCGAATCTAGAATAGGAGGCTATTACGTGCTTCGGCGTCAGAGCCTACAAACTTCCGGAGATTAATAAATAAGAACTTCACAGAGATTATGAAAGAGATCCAGGAGACACGCGAGTACCAGCAATTGATGATGCAGTACTGCAATGTGATCGCGGGGAGTTCAGCTGTGCAGTCGAAGAAGCTGAACAGGAGGCTGAGCAGTAAGTTGGCAAAGATAGCCGCCACCGCAGAGCAAATGATCATGATGAGCGGAGTAGACCTTCCCTGGAAAGAGTGACTGTTGTGTTACACTTTCTCTGGCTATAGTTAGTATCTACTTGGGTACTTTCGAGGACATATTAATTTAATTAGCACAATAATAAGCCCGATAGCATTATCCGTAAATAAATAACGACTTCATGGCTGACACCAAGTTCGCACCAGCCAATATCAAGAAGCTGACCAGCAACATCGAGGCAGCACGCTCTGGCACATCGCCACCAAGAAGAAATATCCCTGCCCACATGGAGAACCTCAGGGCCAGTTTTTCTCAGCTCGAACCCAACATGCGTGACCAAGTCACCTACATTAAGTCATTAAGCAACACCGAAAAAGGAAAACAAGTCTGAGTCGGAGAAAGCCTTCGAAATCAAAACGCCATTTCAACAAGTTCATGGGACATCATTAAGGTGGACATGCAGGAGTATATCGTGCTGGCCAGGAAGTATTTCAGCCTGAACAAGAAGGAGAAGCGGATCGAGCAGGGATGGGAGAAGATCCAGTCGGACTTCGAGAAGAACATCAATAAGTTGCGGGAGTCCGTGAACATCAACAACATCTTTGAAATCCTGTTCAGGGGTGATGAACGCCAAGGAGTCGCTAGTCAAGCAGTTTCTGAAAAACTTCCTGTACCGCAAGAACAATCTGTGGCTTGACCTCAATGTGCCTTTTGACACCTTACGTGCACAGTGAGATCAAGAATATCCTCAACATGATCAAAGACCATAAAGAGAAATACGGGTATGTGCCAACGATGATGGAGTTCGCAGCTCCTACCTTTGAAGAAGAGGGGATGTGGAGACTAAGCAATTTGTAGAGCAAGGGGCGACGACTGCCCCGATGCCCGACGCTTTTCCGAATCGCAGTCGACGACTACAACGAAATGATCGAGACCATCAAGAACTACTCCAAACTCAACTAGACACACCCGAAATGTTCGAAGACATCAATAAAAACCAGCAGATCGTCAAGGGTCTGCGCGAGAAAGTCGAGATCCTGTCCAACAACTACAACTCCCTCCTCGACAAATATCGCGAAATACAGGCCAACGTCAAGACTGATGACCACGCAGAAATCAAGGAACTCAAGGATAAACTCGAGGAGTACGAACTCACACTCTCCAAAAAGTAAAATGAGATTCAGCTCCTTGAGGTCGTTGACACAGGGAGTGGAGTCTCAGATCCAGACACTACGTGACAAGCTGAAAGAGTCAGAAGAAGAGTTGATGCGATATCAGCAATATCAGCTGCCGAAGCTGAAGGAGCTGGAGCTCGTCCAGAAGAATTTAGGAGACGAGTTCTTCAAGCTGAAGAAAGAGGTTGGAGTCGTACAGTTCACTATTCCAGATCTAGAGTAGTACAAAGATGGAGGTGATCAACGAGCTGAACAAAGAGAAACAGACTGTGCAGAGTCTGGTATAGATCCTGGGCCGAGAGCGGAGGAAGATAAAAGAACTAAAACTAGAAATCAGGAAGCAGAACTAGATTATAATGGAACTGGTGGAAGAGAACAAGGGGTCGGGGCAGTCACAGAAGCTGAACACTGAGTTCCTGCCGACCAACCCAACGTGAAGGACCCCTCTTAACTGATGTGATATTGGATTTCAAACTATTTGTTTGTTTCTGCCTTGATGATAAATTCCTTATCATAACGTTTCCTATAGCCAGGCTCAAATAATACACTCATAACACAAAAAATAATGCGTTGCTTGTATCAGCTAACGCTTATCATTTTCCAGATCGAGGCTGTAACTGCATCAGCAGCAACCCTTACTCTTTTGACTTATAATCTGTTCTGCTTCCATCGACCCCAGTTTCACTCCGATGGACTCGTTGGAGGGGTCGATTTCCTTCTTCTCAATTTTCTTGAGGATGCTTTCGGTCACCATCAGGAAGATAGAATCTACGTTTTGGCTATTCTTGGCTGAACACTCCAGGAACAGCAGTCCGTTCTTCTTCGCAAATTCAAGTCCTTCTTCGTAGGTCACCACACGTCTGCAGATCGTTATGTAAGAATATGTACTTCGACTCGAGGTCAGTCTTGTTGCCGACGAGAATGACGGACACCTTATCGTTGGCGTAGCTGCGTGTCTAGTCCAGCCACTTGACTAGATTGTTGAAGGAGTCTCTGCTGGTGATATCGTAGACGAGGATGACGCCAATGGATCCGCGGTAATAGGAGCGAGTGATGGATTTGAAAGTCTCCTGGCCAGCAGTGTCCCAGATCTGGAGTTTGATGGGTTTCTACTTGCATGTGATTATTTTGGAGCCGAACTCGACGCCGATGGTGGTGTCATGGTCGAACTTGAACTTCTTCTCGAGGAACTGTAAGAGGATGCAGGACTTGCCGACGCCTAAGGAAACATGGGGTATGGGTGAATGTTGGGCAGTTACTAGAGTCGCCGATCACGATATATTTGAGCAGAAAAGAGTAGGAGCTCATGGACAGTGCAGAGGTATTGCTGGGGTGATTTCAGAATATTATGATTATAAATTCGTAGGAAGGCCGAGTTGGATAGGCACCCCAATGAATGCTAGGAGTGGGTGGCTAGCAGGGTACGCCAGAAGTTATTACAAATAAGCAGGCGATCTGATTGCCAAATGCTCTTGTTATTTTGATGTCCTGTGCGTGTCTGTAGTTTCACACGCCAGTCTTGATTAACCTCTGTCTTCGCTGTTCCATACTATTTTTCTCTTCTTCCATTTCTCTCGTTCTTTTCCTCTAATCTCATCTTCTCTAAATGTTCGACACCGATGTCTTCAAGATCATCAACTCCAAGCAGCGCTTCGCTAGAATCATCCCTTGCATCCTCCCCCACCCTAAAAATACATCTCCTGCTCTCCCCAACACTGTCCCATTCATATCCAGACGCCTCAAGGTCTCTCAACAGCATCACAAAATCAAGGTCATTCCAACTGAGCCCAGCCACAGAACCACTTCTCCCAACATCCACAGAAGCTTCACTACAGCAACACGTTTTAGGTCCAGGAACAGATAGGTTACATAATTGACCAACAAGATTAAACCTCCAGAACAAGTCATCGGGTATACACTCGCGAGGCTATTCGCGTAGGCTATGAGCCGGGTGGCTCAGGAAATTGTCACTGGCGACTGCTTAGTAACACTGCCTTCAGCCGATCAATACTACCGCGTCCTTGACTCCTACCCCACATATTAGACGTCAAAATGCACCTTAAACCCAAAAGGATCAGCTCTCATACCTCAACCCTCATTTCATCCGTAGTTACCTGCGTCAGAACCTAAGACAACTGAACAGGTGCGGCTTCTCTAAACAGTTCTGTATGCACCTATTCGAGTGTCTGTGCAGACATGTGTCAACGCATGGGCAGCAGGTCTACGATGGCAGGCAAGTTGTGTGCACAAGCAGTGGCAAATATGCGTACAACAACGCTCATAAGATTGATGTGGGTGGGTTCATAGAACCGGAAGGGATGCTGTATTCTCCCAAAATGGGGAAACTCAGGCTCTACGAAACTCTTTATCACAAGTACAACGAAATTATAGAGAAGGAGGAGAAGACCTTCGGCATCGAGGACGATTAAATAGGAAGTTCAATGTATCCCCTAGACAAGGAAGAGGCTTGGCCTAAACGCGACCCGGGGGCTCCCAAGTCTATCTTAGAACAGCTTCATGAGTAGCAGTTGTTTTCGGAAAACTGGCACCCGGCTGGTCAACAGGGAACACCAGCAGAAAGAAGAACTAATGGACCAGGGGAATAGGATTTTTGCTCGGAGAGGCAGCAAGGGGAAGTAGAACGACGCTATTCTGAACAGCATATCGGTGCTGAAGAAGGAGACAGAAAACATGGTCAAGTTCTTGGAGGACAGGCTCACACTGACTTGATGGTGTTTATGTGCTAATTAAGAAAGCTGGCTATGTTTAGCCATCATTTGTAGCTTGTGATTATAGATTTGTCTCGATATTTTAGTATATAGATCTATGATTCCCGAAAGGTCACGCGACTCCAGAAACCTGATAGTCATCGACGAGGATGAGCATGACCTGGCCGCACGCAAGAAGGCTATGGTCGAGGTAACTGCCTATCCCTCTCAGCCTTATAGACGAAAATACGAGAAATCAAACAAAAGCAAGCAGAACTATCTTCAGACGCAACCAAGAACAGAGCACTCAGCCAGAAACTCGTGACCTACGACTCCCGATAATAATAGAAGCTGAAGAGCCAGATATCCGAGTACTTCGGACAGTACATCAACCTCCAAGGCCACTTCTGTCCTCCATTGGAACCCGAACCCACTGCAGCATTCTAATTATGTTAAGAGGCTCTGGTCGTCCACGGCGTCGACTTCATGAGCACCAAGCGAGTCTTCAAGTATTTCGCCTACTTCGACCCCACCCATATCGCTTGGGCCGACGAAAGCAACTGCATTCTTCGCTTTAAAGACTATCTCATCTGCAAAAAGGCTCTTCTAGACAATAAAAAAGAGAGACCTTCACAATACCTTAGTGACACTCAGCTCAAACACTTCACAGTAGAGCCGGCTAAGTGGCATGCTCTTGACGAGTACTATGAGTTGGGATTCCCCCAGTAATTGAATGCAAGGTACGCATTAAAGAGCGAGTTAGAAAAGTATGTGGAACACATGGACAATAACATTACGACACGGTCAGGGTCGATGTTTAGCCTATATGAGACTGTGAAGCAACGGTTCTTGCTGGAGTTTGTGCAGGTACCGGCAGAACGCGAACCCATGCATACGCAGTACCTATATCGAAAATCCCCTTCATCAGGCTTCCAAAACTCCAGGAGCAATTTTAAAAGACCTGTCCGCTAAACTGTCCCGATACTGCCTCCCTCTCATTACCAGGAAGTCGACTCCAGAGAAAACTACTCCTTTGATAGGAACTCACGAATCAAAGAGGAGATCGATAATGACGACGACGATGAGAATCTCAGCAACATGTCATTCATGGAGAGGTTCCAGAAGATGACTCTGGATGAACGCAACAGGCTGATGGACCAGGAGCTGAGCTTCCAAAAAGATAAGAGTCAGGCCGCAGGACAGCAAAGAAATATGGAAGAGCCTAGCATGGAAATGGAGAGGAGCTTCGCACAGAGATAGACCCGGGTCAAGTAGGAGACGAACGTGCAGAACTTGAGCTTCAGCAGAGGAGAAATCATAGTGCTGGACTAGTAGTGAGGGATGATAGATTTAGCATTACCTTGGCTTAGGAATGAATTCAGGCAGACTATTTTTGTTAATTAGTCATTTGTTTTTAGTTATACTAGTTGTGGTAGGTGAGCTTTAAAATGGACATCGACAAATACATTGAAGACATCAGGGCACTCAAGTGTCTCGAGGAGACCATCGTCAAGCAGATCTGCAAAAAGGTCAAGGAGATCCTCATCGAGGAGTCCAACCTCCAGAACGTCCACGCGCCTGTCACTGTCTGCGGTGACATCCACGGTCAGTTCTACGATTTCATGAAGATATTTGATGAAGGTAACCAGTTCTGTCTATATCCCTTGGCACTCTCTACTCTCTGCTTACGCAGCCGGACAACTCCCCGACACCAGCTACATCTTCATCGGAGACTTCGTCGACAGGGGCTACAACTCGGTAGAAACCCTCATGCTACTCCTACTTTTCAAAATCAAACATCCCGACCGCATCACACTACTCAGAGGCAACCACGAGTCTAGGTACACACGACCCCTTACTCAATTCTCCCCTCCATAATCATGTCCGTAGGCAAATATCTTCCATGTACGGTTTCTACGAAGAGGTCAGTCGCAAGTACGGCAACGCCAACGTCTGGAAGTACTGCAACGATGTATTTGACTACCTTCCTCTCGCCGCCCTTATCGATAGTACCCCCCCACAATAACCCAACTGACCCCACTTAGATGAAATACTTTGTGTACACGGTGGACTTTCTCCTGACATCAGAGCCGTCGACCAGATTCGTGAAATCGATCGTAAAGCTTAAATCCCAACGGAGGGTCCTTTCTGTGACCTGATGTGGTCAGACCCTGAGGAAATCGACACCTGGGCCCAGAACCAGCGAGGCGCAGGATGGTTGTTCGGCGAGAAAGTAGCCGATGACTTCTGCAGGTTCAACGGAATTAAACTTATTGCAAGAGCACATCAGTTGGTCCAGGATGGTTACCAAGAATGGTTCAGAAACAAGAACCTGGTGACAATCTGGTCAGCCCCTAACTATTGCTACCGCTGCAACAACTTGGCATCCTTTATGAAGGTGGATTAGCACGTGAACTACAGCTTCCAGATCTTCAAGGAAGACGAACGCAGCAGGTCCAGCAAGAACTACAAACAGGTGATGCCGTACTTTTTATGAGAGTACTGATAAGTATTTTTGGACTATTTTCCGAGGTCCATACATACATACACATCATTGGGGTATGATTTAATGCTGGGGGTTGGAGGTCTGTAAGATTTGAGTGGAGCCATTAGCGACGTGTACATGAGTTGGAATGTGGCATTTAATGATCAAATTTGGCCAGTTATGTGGAACTTTTCTCAAACCGTACATCAAATGATATGTTAGCATATTGTCAATGTTATCAGCAATCTTCAGATGGACTTGTCCCCCCTTTTAAACCGGCTTCTATTTGTAATGAGCTATATAAGTCAAAGCATATCTACCAGAACTTACATTACGAATGTCGATTCAAAGGTGCATCAACGGCCTCAACAGTAAATTTACCGTCGTGCTAGGAGCCCAGTGGGGTGATGAAGGTAAAGGAAAACTTGTCGATATCCTCTCTCCTAAGTACGACATCTGCGCAAGATTCAACGGAGGTGCCAATGCTGGCCATACTGTCGTCAAGAAAGGCGTCAAGTATGCCCTCCATCTCCTTCCTTGTGGTCTCCTCACTGACCGCGCAGTGAACGTCATTGGAAACGGCACTGTCGTTCATCTTCCTACTCTTTTCAAGGAACTGGATCAGCTTACCACAAATGGAATCAACTACTCGAATAGGCTCTTCCTGTCCGATCGTGCCCACTTGGTAACTTCATACCAGATCGCAGAAGACGAAAGACTGGAAAGAACTCAGAATCTCGGAACAACTAAGAGAGGCATCGGACCCACCTACTCAGCCAAGATTAACAGATTCGGTCTGCGTGTTGGGGATCTGCAGGATTGGAATATCTTCACTTAGAAATACAATCGCATGGCAAGCTTCTACCCCGGCTCCCAGGCTCAAAGTGATCTTGACAAAATTAGACCTCTAAGGGACAAGCTCCTGAGCTCTAACATGATCATCGACAGCGTCTACTGGCTCAACCAACAAATTGCTCAAGGAAAGTCAGTCATGGCTGAAGGTGCCAACGCAGGACTTCTCGATATCGACCTGGGAACCTATCCCTATGTCACTTCATCGTCTACTGCTGTCGGAGGTGTCTGCACAGGGTTGGGAGTGCCTCCTAACAAAATCTAGACTGTTATTGGAGTCGCTAAAGCTTATTGCACAAGAGTGGGTGAGGGACCTTTCCCTACTGAACTACACGATGCAGTGGGCGAGGCGATCCGCGCAAAGGGCCGCGAATTCGGAACCACCACAGGCCGACCTCGTCGTTGTGGTTGGTTAGATATCCCAATTCTCCGTTACACCCATATGATCAACGGCTACTCGTCATTCAATGTGACGAAAATGGATATACTGGACGAGTTATCGGAAATCAAAGTGGCAGTGGGATACAGAATCAATGGTAAGGTGGTGGATGTGTTCCCCAGTTCATTGGATTCCCTGAAGAACGCAGAGGTGATCTACGAGACACTGCCTGGCTGGAAGAGTGACACCTCCAAGATCAGAAGCAGAGAGTCGCTACCGAAGAATGCTGAAGCCTACCTGCGGATGATCGAGAAGTACACTGGAGTGAAGGTGACATGGGTGGGCACTGGCCCCGGAGACGACGCCATGTTCTTATTCTGAGTGATAATATGAGGGAGATCCATATTTCATATCACGATTATCATTATTTCTTAAAGTAAGACAGGCAACAATCTGCGACAAGATATTATTTTAGACTGAGAAAAGTGAGACATTAGCTCGAGGTGGGAATGCGCCTCTTTGTTGCTCATATAGTAGACATTCCCTAATAACATATACCAACTATTTTTATTTAATTCTGAACTATCTAGGCCGGACCAACACCATTCCCTCCCATCAAATGGCTGAGCTCCCCCTCTCACTCTCAGAAGCTGAGATATTCATCTTCCTCTACAAATTCGAAAAGAAATCCTTCAAGAGGAAGTTCCCCCAAGTCATCTGTTCAGTCAATTAGCAATAAGAGACCGTTCTCCAGAGCAAGGAGAAGAAAGAACTCGATCGTGCCGAAGAATGGATCTTGGACCAACTCACTGACCTCGTCCTAAGATTTGAAAACTCTGAGACCAATCTACTAGAGGAGGATGACGTGCTCGATTTCAGCAACACCACCGAGGTCGAAATCCTCGGCAAAAAGATTGTCCTCACCTTTCTCCAGAAGATCAGAGACAGGAAGCTCAACAATGTCTCCACATATATCGAAAAGTCGATGAAGTCCAAAAATTATGCCATCATCATCTACAAGCAAGACTTCCCCAAACTCCTCTCGATCATCAAAAACATAAATCGACAACTCCAAGAGGGCGCACCTGCTCAGGATCTAGAAATAGAGCTTGATCTTGAGCTAGACGATAGGGATGCCATTAAGCTGTACTTGCTGAATCTGATCCGAAACTCAGATCAAGTTAAGTTCATTAGTCTAGAGGGCAGTCTGGGTCTGAGAGGTCCTAAGAAAAGATGTTCTGAGTTGAAGAAAAGTCTATACGATGAACTATCAAAGTTGAAATTCAAGGTAGTAGACTTATAGTAATAAGACTGTGAGTATATTAAGAGCATCGAAGGAAGTCAGTAAAACTTTCTGATATTCACTAAGAAGGAATTCAGGAACGCAGGAAGAGATTTAGAATAGGACCAAGGTCTAGAGACTGCCACTGATGTCGTTCGGGACATATCCAAAAAGTATAAGCATTACGTATTCGTAGGGTGCAAGACAGGCACTGAAGATACGCTTGTAGATTGGGTTGAGACTGAACTCTAAAAACGAAGGCTTGATGAAGTACCCATGATTAAGCCGTCTCCGATGAGTAATAACCCAAGAAGTCGCCTTCTTTCGTCGACGAGTAATACAAGTAGCTCGAAGACCCTCAAGACTTTGAAGTCAGGATCGATCGTACAGTCCTCATTGATACCAAACTCCAAAGTAGAGGTACCTCCAAAACTAAGTAAGGAAAATCAGAAACAAAACTTGAGATAAGCTGAGAATGACCATGAAGAAGAAAGAAGAAACAACCAGATGACTCCTCGTAAACAGTCAAAACCAGTGATAGAACCACCGGTACAGACCAATAGAGAAAGAGAGCTAGAATTATAACTGGAGTTAACCAAGACCAAAATGCAGTTAATTGAGAGTCAAAAACAAAAGGAGATCGATCTCGAAAGACACAAACGCGAAGAAGAAGAAAAGAAGAGAAAAGAGGAAGAGGAACGACGTAGGCAGGCAGAGGCAACTCGGAAAGCAGAAGAAGATAAGCGGAGGATGGAAGAAGGTAAGCGGAGGATGGAAGAAGACCAACGACGGAAAGATAAATAACGTTAGGCTTCGCGGATAACTCTATGCGAGTTGAAACTCGACAACGCGTGCGAGCCCCTGGACTAAAAAGATATGAACAATTTCTTCTTAAGGAACAAGGATGTGCAGCCCCGCGACATCAGATTAGTGGACGAGGGTGGGAAGACACGTGTGAAGCTGATGTGCTACGCCGATGTGAGCAAATAGGACAGGGAAAACAAGCTCAAGGCGTTCGATATTTACTTCCGAAACGATCTGACTATGTTCTATAAAGACGAGTATGAGGAAGCAGCCAGAGAATTCGCAGGACGCAAGATTAAGCAGTACGACGGCGCAAAGGTCTCACTAGTAAAAGGGTATTGTCCTTACAGCTACACCGAGTTATTGGGAAAGGATAACAACAAAAAACATGTGGGGAAGCTCATCAGAACTGCTAACATCCAGCGATCGGGCCAGAACAAAGAAGCCTTCTGCTGCGTCAGGTTTATCGGACTTCGGAACGCCGGCAGGGAAATGCAGCGTGATTTCGACAAGTTACTAGCTGATGTGCAGACGCGAAAAGTGAACACTTGGGTTATGCAATACCCTGCTGGTCTCTGCGATATCCTGGAGTGCGAAGGCATCAAAGAGAAGGTCCTCAGACTCATTCAATAACACTTGACCAAAATCCCTGATTCTATTCTGGCCACTGAAAGTGTATTAGTCGGCAGCGGCAGTGCGGTGGTCAAGATCAATGGCGCCAGCAAAAAATAAGCAGAAATCGCAAAGTATAAGGATGAAGCCGAAAGATATCTGTGCCAGAACATATTCATCCACAAACTGGAGTACGCTATCACCATCGACACGCTAAGACTGCTGGACCCCGAGAGGTCTCCAACACTCATGTTCACCACAAATGACGATGGCGAAATCTACATGATGACTACCAACAATACCGAACTCAATAGCAAAATCAGCAAACTCACCAAGCTAATCGAAGGCACCAAGCAGACTGTGGAAATACCTGTGAAGCTCTACCTCTTCACCGAGGCCGAAGCTAAACTAAAGAAATACTTCGTAGAGACTGACACCCTTACCATCAAAAGGGTGAGCAAGGGTTCTAGTATGGGGATCCAGATTACAGGTTTCCCACACGAGCTCTAAACTCAGCGTAAGAAGATCTAAAAAGAGCTTCAGGACATCGACAAAAACGAGTGCGTGCACAAGATGATGGATATACGCATCGAGAAGTATAGAATACTGGAGGAAAACCAGATTTTGAAGAAGATGTAGGATCGATTTGATATCTTTATCGAGGCCAAGACGATTGACCATTTTTCTTCGATCCGTCTGAATAATGGCTTCGAGCTACAGTTCTTTAAGGGTACCATCGACAAGTTTCCTTCGAGCCTCACTGCAGGACTTATCATTGGGGACAAGTAAGATATCGAGAAGTCTCCTTTACTCTCAAAACACCCTGATATGAAGAAAATCAAGGAAACTACATAGAGTGCTTGCAGATGTTATGGTTAAAGAACGACCTACTATATATCTGACAAGAAATACACTCTTTAGGAGAAACTCAGGACATACTTAAAGGAGCCGATCAAGCAGGTCATCCTTTACGTTTGTCCCTAGAAAGGAATGAGGAGAGAACTGGAAAACCTGATACTCTGGGGTCAGGACGAAGGGGATGCATGCAAAGTATACCTGTGTGCACGGGATAAATTGGAGCAAGTCGAGATGGACTCTTACTTCAAGGAGATGCAAACAACACGTAAGTGCACTACTCAACAGAGTACCGAGAAGAAATGGTGTTTCGTGGAGCACAACGCATAGATCTAGTACACGACTAGCGCCAACAGCAAGATCAATAAAGCTATTGCAGCTAAGCAAGCTAAGGTTGTTCTAACCGAAGAAGATCTGGATATTAAAGCCACAACCCACATATTCAATATCAGTAAGATGACGATCCAGCATATAAGGACAAATATCCCTGTGCCAGTTTCCAAGACACGCACGGGCTATAGCTTCAGTGTCACAAACATCGAGTGCAAAATTACACAGGCAGAAATAGACGCATCCCTACTTAAGGATCCAAATATCCAATAAATACCGCTGAAGCTGGCATTATACTAAATCGACTTGACTAACAGGATACAGCTCAATGTCCTCACTGGCTTCTAAAGAAAAATCAAAGAAGTGAGCTCGGTCGGAAAGCCAAGGGAAATCAGTCTCGCCAATGCAGAGTTCAACCTGAGCAACAAGAAGACAGAAATCACTCTCCGTACCCATCGAAAAAACAGCGACTACCGCATCAAGGAGTTCGAAAAGTAAATATAGGTCTAGCTCATCAACCATCGCAAGGAAAATCTCAAGCTCAAGGTCAACACAAATACTATCAAACTCTAACTCATCGAGAGCTATTGTAAAGATAACTGCCTCCATATTTTTACGGTCAAAAAACTAGACGCCAAAGAGTCAGAAATTCATGTGGGAGCCTTCAGCAGAAAAGACATCGATCAGCTAGAGACGTGGATATCAGGGATGCTCAAAGAGAATGCGGACAAAATAGTGTATCCAGAGGGTTGGCTAGAGACTAAGGAGGACATCCACATCGTAGAGATCGCTAAGAACTCAGCTGAGTTTACTAATGTTTAGCAAAACTTCAAAATAGGGAGTATTCGCAAACTGATGAGGGTGCAGAACAGGTTCCTTTGGAAGAAGTATACTCAAGAGAAATTGGACTTGGAAGAAAGATCAGGCGAACCCATTTCGGAGAAATTCTTGTTCCACGGCACACGCGCACACAACCCCGAGAATATCTACCACGATAAAGAGGAGTCTTTCAACATCAACTTCTCGAGTGACCAAAATCTATTTGGCAGAGGGATTTATTTTGCTCAGGAGGCATCTTACTCCAACGCCTATGCATATACTGAGCCACCGGGAGCATTGGTAGCCAGACTATTGCAGGGTCAGCCGAAAAGGGTCATGCTGTACTGCCGAGTGCAGGTGGGCAGGAGCCAGTAGGAGGTTACTTTCACTGAGCTGACCAAACAGTTCAAGGATACTAAATTCCGAGACGAGAAGAAGAAGATTAAGTACGAGTCAGTGCATTGCAACTATCATGGGTCAGACATCTATATCCTTTATAAGAGCAGGAGGGCCTACCCAGAGTATATCATCGAGTACTGATGCACATGAGGATTCAAGTTTTAAAGCATAGTAATTACTTCTGGGATATCAAGTATTTAGTAGGTTCCATGATTGACCCTTTGTTGTTTAATGAGTGCTATCGCTCATCCTGAGTAATTTGGGTTGTACGTAGAGCAGAACTGCATTATAGCTGTACCCTCGTGAAATGTTGAGGCAGACATTCTTATGGCCCAAGATGCAATTACATGTATTTATAGGCATGTGTTTTTTCATGCCTAATAGTTCTGATGAATCCCCACGCATATAATATTTGTCTATTATCGTCATACCTGTTGCTGACTAGATTTAATCTTGAGCAGTCATCCCATCACACATACTGCATAGTTACTACTATTCCAACGCTGGAGTTTCTAAAACTATAGTATTTGACATCCTCCTTATAATTTTTAAATCATACAACTACGCTCCAGAAATAATTCCTTAAATAAAGTATCACATTATCCATGGATCGAAATAACAACGCCCCCACCTATAAGCTATTATCCCAACAGAAACACTTACCTAACCTCCTCAATACTTCGGATCGTGTGGGCCCTCTGACCATGGAGTTTCAGAAAAATGAGGAGGAATCCTGTTATAAATTTCTAACTTTGTGTCAAATTCGCAGTGTGGCCGTGTGTTGACGGGTTTTATGTTCTCTGCTTCTATAGATTCATAGCTCTGATCAAATAAAAGGCTATGAATCAGGAGGACTACTTTTTATGCTATTGATTTTGGACAGGAGCGCCTAACAGATTTTAGTCGAGTGTTGTGAATCTGATCTCCAAAAAATGGTGGATCTTGTTGTCGGTTTACCCAAGGTGGGTGGCCAGGACATAGAGTGGCTAAATTGTTTCTACGTGGCAGACATATTAATAAGTGTTTCTGATGCAGTTTTTGCGGTGGCTCAGATTGGTATTATGGAATATGATCGTACACTAAGTGAAACCATCATAAGTGCACAAATAGTACTTAGACATAATTAGACATCATTAACTCAGAAAGGTACTAATAAAATATATAAATATCACATTCATGCATAACCTATACACTCATCAGTATCGACGTGGTGTCTCCACTAAATGCTTCCCGTATCCACTTCGCGGACGCCCTATCCCTAAGTCTCCGCTACTCGTACTCTCTAACAGTCGCGTCGGGTAACCGGGACTCCCTGGCATTCGAGTCCGCCGGGACTCCGATGATCCCTTATAGTTGGAGCCTGTACTAGTTTTATAGGTTTCCCGTTGGCGTGCCAGTTCGTAGTATTAGTTAGTCACTGGACTCTTGAAGTGTTCAGGTCCATAAAAAAGGGGTCTTCTCGGCAAGGTTTGCTCGTGGAACTGTGGGAGAGAGGAAGTGAGGTCGATCTCTGCAGCAGGATACTTGCTACGGTCCCATACATGTGGGTTGTAATACTGTGGGTTAGATCGAGCATTATTGCTTATGTACGGGCTCCGATACTCTTCAGGTCGCATATAGCACTATACTCGAAAGGGCTGGGGGGATTGGAACTTTGTGGCGGTTCTCTCCAAGTCAGTACTTACCTTTTGGGCTGGTCTCAGGGTATGATATGTGCTCATGGTTGCGGAGGATGCCAGATACTGGCTGTTCGAAAGAGGCTTGTGCATTTGGGGTAAGGATTGTGTAAAGCTGTCAGGATTGTAATGGTTGGAAGCTTCGATAGACGGGATATGATGGCGCTGCTTGCCGAAATCTGGCTGGTACTCGGTCAGCACCTGGCTATGATCAGATTCGACATCAGTAACAGTTCTCATCTTGTGTTGGGATTGATACTAGCTGTATTCGGATCGGAAAATACCAGAATGGTCTTTGATGTCCTTGAGTTCGTTGAAGATTTGTTCGGGCTGCAGATGATAAATTTGTGGGGATTTCTTGTTATGCAGGAAGCAGCCATGAGGTAAGGCTTTCTCAGTGAATCGAAGTTCGTTGATATTATGGGATCTTTGAGCCATCCCGCCAATAAGACTCTATAAAGGCAATGCAGCAGTCACCTTTCGGAAGCTTGTAATCAGTCTATTCTAAGACCACTTTGACTTGGCAGGAGACTAGAATTCCATGAGACAAGAGGGGCGTTTGAGTTGCTTAGATGAACAAGTAGGCTCCTGACATCGGAACGGGTCTTTCTGATTCGGATTGATGTTATTAGCTGACCGGAGTTTTTCATACTCGGTCCTGTGCTTTTTTAGGGCTTCTTGAGGTCGAGGCATTTTCTTCGCATCCCGATTTATTTTATGGGACTTTCCTATTCCTTTTTACACCACCTCTCCGCTGTTGGAAAATGCATATATACTAGATATCTCATCCTATGTCTTCGGTTCTCGATCGGACTTCCTGCTTTCCACGCTGGATATTGAGACCCCAGCGTCTTGTATCCTTTTCTCGGAGTGGCTCTTAACCATCCCCACGTCTCTAGTCGCTATTTGTGGGGCCTGGTGGTTCTTGAGACATTGCATAGATTCTACCAGAATTTCGGAGGAAAGTTTGTTCCTGAAGAAAAGCATCGTCATAGCAAGTATTTCGAGTCTTTCTGCGGTTGCGCTTCTATGCTTGAAGATCTACATGACTTCCATCCGAGTATCTTTTTATCTCTGGTGGGAAATACTTCCTAGAATGTTTCCGAACAATCTGTAGCTATGGTTTCTCGATGATGCCAGCTGGATAGCTTTGAAAGCCTGTGGCACCAGTTGGAACGACATGAGTCGAGTCTCATGGCACTCGAGAGTATCTCTGATTTTGGAAGCAGCAATCTGCTGGGGTGTCTGTTCGGCAACATAGTTTCTGCCATTTAAAAAGAACTTCATGAAGATGGGACGAATTTTCTTGTCAAGCACGAATCGTAGTTTGATAATTGCTTTTATCCTTTTCTCGACCACTCTGTAGCTGGTCTTCTTGTTCCAGAGTCCTGTATTCACGTGAATGCTTGTTAGGGATTTCAGATAAGGGTAGTACGAATGGCGAGTCTCCTTTGAGAAGCTTCGCGGATGGTGCGCATCCTGTCAAGCACTTGTTTTTGATAATTGGAGGCTCTGCTTCGGTTATCGGAGGCGTCTGATTTCATGCACTCGAATGAAAGGTTGCTGAGTTCGTGGGCCTAAAGAACAGCAGATTCAGAAAATAGGGTGTCAGAACGAAAAGGAAAAAGAGGAGGAAAATTGGGGAAAAGCTTCAGAAGGATAGACTTACGGGTATGTCTGCATAGAATTCACTACAGAAGAACCCGGCAGCGAAGTTGGTAGGGAAAAGGGAGAGTGAAGAGGCTGGAAGTTGGGTATATTCAGTATCGAGGTTGAGAAGAGCCATGTGGAGTGGAGAATGGATCAGTATTTAAAAAGTGAGGATAAAGGATTTTACGCGAAGCCTTAAAAAGCAGGGTAAGAAAGGTATTGAGAATCAGTGAGATGGAAGTTAAGAATTACTGAATTTCCCTGATTCATTGTTTGGTTAAAGCAGAACAGTTCTGCCGTTCTGAAATCAACTCTGAATTGGTTATCGAATGGATGAGTGATATTTCAACTTTTTATGCAACCCTGCAGGACAATCTGTATGTGATTTAAACGTACTTAACTGTCCGTCTGCCCGGCTCTTGAGAATACGGGTGCAGTGTTAGTACTAAAATACATTGGTAACACTCAGAATGGGGCCACCTTTTAATAAATACATGCAGGTGTAATCCGTTGAGGTATTTTTCATATTCAAATCCTAAACCCCTAATCTAGCGAGGCTCTTGTTATACAAATACCCACCCTTTTACGAGCATGTCCTTCCACTCCGACAAACAGGACAGGGCCAGGACCACCAAGTTCTACACCAGCACAGACCTCGAACGCCCTCATACCTACGAATCTGCCATACACTTTTCCGACATTCTCTCTGCTATCAATACCACCCAACCCTCTGATGAAGAACCCATCCTTCTCGAGCAGAAGACCCGCACCCGCGAATTCATCTATAGGCTTTAACACCACATCGCAGAACTCTGTCTCACCAAAATGTCGACTTCCGAAGTCCACACCATAGCAACCCACTACGCTGAAGCCCTCGACTCCACACCCATCCATGAATGTCTGTACGAGTTCCTGCAAGAAGTGCTCCCTCACATCTAATACCTAATAGGGAGGCTTCGCAGTGTCAATGCCTCCAAATTCAAGCAGCTGATAAAGAGAAAACTCGGGGACATGTTCAATGAAATCATGCGGCAAGCTTATGATATGAAAACGTATTCGGTAGCCTTACTCGTCGAGGAGAGAAAAAATATCACCAGAACAGGATATGCACTCGAAAATATGTGCAAGATCTTACTCAGAGCGAGCAACGTAGGGAGGTTTTTTACGAGGTGCAAGACTATAGGCGAGACAGCAGTAAGGAGCAATGTAGATTTCCTGGCGCACCTTGAACAGCAATTTAAAAACCTCAATAAAATAACTAGCGTTTGTCAAGCAAGGGCTAAGTATAGTGCCTTCTACCGCTGGAATCGCCAAGCTAAACATCTTGCGAGTAGCGCCACCCAGGACATCGATCAGCTGTGTAGGACTGTCTATCTCGAAATCCTCAGGCTTTCCATTCATCCAGCAGAAGCATATTGCATGCTTTCCAAAACAATTAAAGCTTTATCAGGAAACCCTGATGTGGAGTTACTCTACTATAGCTCTGTCTCAGATACACTTACGAATAACGCCAGCCAAGAAGAAATTCGGAAGCCTGACCAATATGAAGCCAAGTGCCTCTAGGAGCGTTAAATCGTCTGTGCACCTAGCCAGAATAACTGCTTGGAAAGACTCCTGATTCCAGTGTTTTTTAATACGGGAGAAAGTTTTGGGTTGATAAGCCTGCCTTATGTTTTGGAGCCTCCTTCCAGTACTATTGAAACTTTGTTAAACTTCATCAAGAAAACTTCATGGGCCATTGAGAAACTACTTGCGATTTCTTCACGCATAGCCTATTACAGGCATGACTGCAGGAGCACCAACTAGATCAGCAGACTGTTTCTGGGAGAATATTTGAAGAAGCACCAGACTGAAGACATGAAGACTATTCTGGATGATGTCTTGAGCGAGGTCGGCATGACCTACTTCGACATCATGTTTTCAGAAACTCTGTCGGAAGGAGATTCGTTAAGTGGTCGACTCTAAACCCTCTATCAGTTCAATACAGTGTCTCTGCCTCCAGCCCACATGGACCTGAGCACTTTCAGAATGTTTAGATCCTAGTTCCTCACAATGAGACAGAAACAGTTAAAATCATAAGATACTGAGACTGTTCCGAACGTTGACTTCTTGTCTGTAAATAAAGCCCCAACCAACTATGTGATCTTCCCATTCTGGTAAGGCTGTCAGATCAAGGCTCTAGTAAGGTTCTGTTTCCCTTTCGAGGTTAATCTTAGTGAACTAGTACAAGTTGTGCATCTCTTCATCCATATCCTGATCGCCCGCATCAACCCCAACACACCAAAACACTAATCTTTAGATCTTTTACATGATAAAAGCGTAGCCTAAGGGTCAAACAAGCTGTCGCTCAATTACCAAGAAGAAGACTACACTCCGAGATTTTCTTTCTATTTAGTGGAGAATCTATTCAATTTGCTGGCTGCCCCTTCGTATGAATAAGTTGAACTCGCTCTCCAAGAGTGTATTCGGAAGGTTGGTAGCTCTTACGGTATGAAGTATTACAGCACCACTTTATGGCCTCACTTCACTCGTCCAGACACTTATGGCTAGTCTGCATACTGGTTAAACGCTGAAAATACTTGCAATCCAGTACCCACCTGGCTTAACATCAAACAACTCTTGAAATCCCCTCTGGAATTTACAACTGCCACTCTGGATGCACATGAGCAGATGTCCCTATGGATCCGACGATTCCCTCTTTACGAAAGTTATCGTCTGGAGGAGTACCAGAGACAGAACACCCCGATGCGACTAATTGTTATCCCTATCAGAAGTTCTCTGATTCAAAACTCAAATCCTGTGATCCTTATGATCGCCCACTTCCAATAAACTGAAGTAGAGAGTCTCGCTTCAAAGCTACTTGATGTTTAACAGACGAATAGAACTCAAGCTACGCTTTCTGATATTGAGACTCTCCTCGATCTTGCAAGAATCTTCAGGACCAAGATCTAAACACAAATGAGAAGAGCCATACGGTTTGAGGACCAACACTAGAAAAAATCTATCCTTCAGTTTACGGATCTAATGTCTGAATCGGCAAAAGCCAATCTGATGGACATCAACAACTCCCTAAATTCTTTGTGTCAGAAACTGGACCCTGAAAGCCAATGTGGCTATTACTAAATCTCCAAAAAAGGTCGACTTTTCAGACATTTAGAAGTATCGAACTAAGAACCCCTGGGATTAATAGATATCAGCTCTTTCGGGTTGGTAGAGGTGCCTCAGTAAGTCTTCAGCTCGCGAGGTTCTAAAGTGAGCTACTCCTACAAAGTGCGGGGTCGAAGGTTATCGGTATCCGATAAAAAGGTGTTCTTTGAATTCCAAAGTAACAATCTGAAGCAAAGTTTCTGTGACATGGTGAACGAAAAAACACAAGATGACCCGACAGCTATGGGTTTTGAAGGACTCGTAGCAAAGTCTCCTCATGCTAGTTTTTTGGAGCAAGTCAAGAATTTCCTTATGGTCCATAAAAGTGCTACTTATCTCTATCTTCCTGTGACATCGAGCAGCTTTGTGATCCTGACCACTTCAAAGGCTTGGACCTAGGGTTAGATCTAATACTTACACTCGTTTTTCCTCAGGCAACTCCATCTCTACAAAGAACTGTGTGAGACTAATCTTAGACTTAAAAAATACAACAACCTCAAAGCCCTTCTATCGGTCCATCAGAATCAAACACACTCTGCTGTTCGAAAACTCGTCAATAACTGGAGAACACAGACCCTTCATCACAAGCAGGCCTCTCTCAGGCTCCTTTAGACCATATGTCAGACCTTTAAAAAACAATTAATTTTTAAAAAATGGGCATTGGATAAATTGAACATTCAGAGCCAGCAATACAAGCCGCTTTTGGAGATTAGGAATACCAATATGCTCTACCTGCTAGAGAAAATTAAAGTTCTTACGTATTAATGTACCTTTAGAATCTTGAAAGACCATGTGAAACGATAACTTCGTTAGTCTTCCAGCAAGAGAACTGCTATTTTGGGTTTGTAGTCTGTGCTCAGAGGTTATTTGAAATACCGGACAAGGGATTACGTAAGTCTATTGCATTCGAAGGCCGTGGCAACCCAAAGGTGCAAAAAGATATAAACATAGCAAAAGTTAACAGTTCTTGATACTCTCGTACGGAGGAAGAGAATCGTCCTCAAGGCCTAAGCAATCGAGAAGATCAAGTATAGAGGAAAGGAGTTTTTGGAGTTCTTCGAGATAGTGGCTGAAGAAGTAGGACTTGTAAAATTTAGGTCCCAAAGCCACCTTCAGAACTTCTTGGATGAAAGAGTCACCCTTTCACTTCAGAACCTTAAATTTGCTCAGAAAGATATCAGAATGACCCTGAGGTTCGAAGACAATAATGCCCCATTCATTAGGTCTGAGAAACAAGGCACTTGGATTTATAAGTCTATTATCGAGTAAACTGAAGAGAGAGTGGTCCTGGAGTCGTCGATCCCACTAACTTATGGCCTCGAGGATACTGTAGACATGCTTTTGAGGAAAATCGGTGAAAGTTACAAGAAAGTATACAGACTATTAAGAGCACGCACAAAGTGCCTGACTGTAGGTCTCGTAAAGCTGTACAGGAACAATCTGAGCTTCGCGATGACGAACCTGCGAAGAGTGTATCAGGCTAAACTGAATAAAGACAATGTGCGATCTCGACAGCAGATCCGGGAGATGTAGTACAAATTAACTGAATTGCAGAAATAGCTTGAGGAAAAGGAGAATATGTGTGTCCTCAATAAGTAGTAGCTCCCTAGCTGCAGGAAGATGATTCTAGCAGTGGAGTCAGAACTGACCTAGCTCAAGATCAATAACAGGATTAATCGCAAGACCCTCGCAACTTCTATGTTCCAGACTCTGGCCGTCTAGCGGGAACAGAACCTATAAGAATTGAGGGAGGGGCTCGACGGTATCCGTACTTACGTCTACCAGAAGCAGGCGAGGAGGACGGTGATAAGCAGGTTGTTCCAGCAAAGACTGGAAGGCGGGTGCCGGTTGCTGGAGAGAGTGAAGAGAAAACACGTGCAGACAGGGAAGAAAGTGGGTTTCGAACTGATCTTGAATTAGGCTTGTGTCAAGAGGTGGAAATGAGGCTGGACTGCATCTTATCTATTACTCCTCATCATTATTTTTCTTTTCTTTGAGTAAAGGGAATAGTTTATCTGAGTTTTATCATAGGACAGGATTTTAATTTGGCTCTAAACGATTATCGAATCTTAAAACTGCGTAAGTCATGGACACGAAAACCCTAACTCTCCTCGACCTGCACCTCCGATGCTTGATACCTGTTATTGAATACCTGCAGACTGCTGACAAACTCAGACTCAGTGCTGTCTCTCAACATCTCCACTCGTGCCTCTGTGACAACGATCTATGGCCCAAGGTAGAACTCTCTAACAACAGATTCCCCAAAACTTTCTCTGCACACCTCAAATGGCTCTATCGCAAAAAGATATCTCCCTATAGACTATAGGTGTTTGTGAGTGCCGATGCTCCCATTGAGGACTTGCCCCTGCTTCCAGAAATACTGGCGCCTAATACCAAATAGCTCATCCTCTACCTCGACGGGTTTGATTGTGAATAGCTGGAGCCACTCCTTTCGAAAATCCTAAGCACGGCTTCTAATTTACATACACTGATCATTTCTAACCTGCCTGACACATTTCGCTTAGATCTGCTGCTTCCTAACCTTGAAAGACTTCGAGTTATGGGACATTCTGATTTCACGGGCGATCCTCTTCTGCATTTAGGGGAACTCTCTGAATTGGTCTTGAAACCTCATGAGCTTAATTTCCGGACAGTCACCAACTATGTAAAGGAAAAGGGCAGCAAACTCGATACCCTAGAATTAGACTGCGAATACTATGACAGCGATCTCTTTGTGGAGATGATTAACCATCTGAACTGTGCCTACATCAGATACCTCAGGCTTTACCATCTTGAGAATATTGACTCCACTTCTTTTCTCGCCCTCAATAAAGTCCAGAAACTCATTGAGCTTACCATCACTAAAACCTATACGATCCCTACTGAAGTCTTTATGGAGGTTTTTAGTCAAGGTAATTGGACTTATCTGAAGATACTTGACCTAAGCGAGGCCAGCCAGATTACAGATGAACCGCTGCAAAAGTTAATTGAGCAGGCAAAGGACTTAGAGGTAGTGAGACTGTGCTGGTGTGTGAGAGTGAATTCATAACTGATAGCCTAGCTCATCGCAAAGTGTGGAAACATAAAGGAACTGGTTTTGACAGGAATGAAGAAACTAAATGACAACGCTTTCCCCTCTATGCAGGCACTGCTCCCCAAGTACGTTCGTGAAGAGTTCATCGCAGCCAGACTTCAGTACATCAAAAACCTTCCTGAGTCAACAGTGATCCCTGATACAAATAAGCTGTTCAAACTTTCTGTGAACTCGAAGCAGAAAGATGTTTTTAGCGGGGTACAGGGACTCAGCAACCTGGTTTACCTGGACTGCGTGAGTTGTGACTACGTGACGTCACCTCTGCTGGAGCTGGTGTCGTTGTACCGTCCCACGGCCCGGATCCTGGACTACTACTCAAACGAGATCGGGCTGTTCGCACGTGACTTCTTCGATGAGGACTTCTGATAGCTCTAACCCGATTCTATAGACTTTGTCTGGTGGCTTTGTGCTTGGTTGTTTAATTTTAATGGATTTCTGGTTGTCTATGCTATTGTTAAGTCTAAAAAACGTATACCTTCATTCTTTTATACCATGCCCCGTCCTTCACTATCACTTCAGAAATTAAAAATCCAATACATCAATAAAAATGTCGAAGAGTAGCTCTCAAGAAAATCTTGTCATTGGATACTGGGATTTCCGTGGCAAAGCTCAAGTCCCTCGTTTACTCCTTGAGTATCTTGGAGTACCCTACAAAGACCGCCTCTACAAGTCTCCATGCGAGTGGTATGGACTCAAACAACGCGAAGAAGCCAAATGGACAGGCATAGACCTACCCTACTTGCAGGATGGCGACACCATAATAAGCGACACTATCCCCATTTGCACTTACTTGCTGCGTAAATATGGGAGGGGCGACATGCTGGGCAAAGGCTCCCGCGATGAAGCCTATGTAGACATGTTTCTGTGGTCTACGTTCAACATGGCTCTGAAGTTTATCTGCCTATGCTGGAAAAAGAATAATTGCGACAGAGACAGCCTTTGGAGTTCCGAAATCTAGCCTAAACTGAAGGTGATCGAAAAGTGTCCCACGTTCAAAGGGTGGTATTTGGGATATGCGACCATCGCGGATTTCTGCATCTACGAGTTCGTGCTGTTTTTGGAGAAATACTACCCCACCAAGCTTTAGTAATTCCCAAAGATCAGGGAGGCACATGGCAGGGTATGGAAGCTGGAAGCAGTAGCCAAGTACGAGAGTAGCAGCAGGGCGATTAAGGAATTCCTACCTGATAAAATATTGCCGATGGCTTGCGGCAAGAAAGAGGGATGAAGACTATTTCTGACAATGCAGTACTAATCGAAGAGTTTTAAATGGTGAGAGGGATGAATTTGTGTATTATTTTATGATCTATTTATTGATTGGGGTAGGGGAAAGGGTTTATGCACAGATAGCAGAAGAAGAAAGCTGCTACGGACTCTATTTTAGTAGTAACTGATTTCTGACTGCTCGCGATCGATGCCAAGACTACGACTCATCGGTGATAGCTTTTCCAAAAAAGAGAAATACTCTAGTCTGGGCAGCCAATCTTAAACATTTTTTAAGCTCAAACAAACCCTCACAATCGTACCTAAATCCTGTCTGCACCATGGAACTCAATAAATAGAACTTCGTCCAGAGCTACTACGACACAGTCAAAGGCAATACTCAGACCAAGGCTAGAGCCATCGAGTACACCCAACGCCTCATCGAAAGTCCCGAGGCCTGGAACATCTCGAAGGTAACCCTCTCCCAAACACAACGCAGGAACTCATAGAACTCGATAACGTCGAACTCCAATTCATCGGGACACTTGTTCTCTATCGCAAAATTGCTGCCAGCTTCATTCATCTCAGCCCCCAAGAGCAGGACCACATCAAGACATATGTTTTCTCACTGATTAATCAGCTATGCGATAAAGCAAGTAAGCCAGTGGGATCAAAACTATGCAGCAGTGCAGCCCTCATCGCATGTGAGTTGGTCACCAACACTTGGCCCAATTTCTTACGTACCTTTCTCCATTGACCGTACTTAACGTGTTTTAGAGGACCTGACTGCAATGATGGGACACTCTCCTGCACATCTGAAAATTGGACTTGAGATATTGGACTGTGTGACTGACGAGTTGAAGGAACTGAAGGGTCGAACCTATGGCTACCGTGAAACTATAAAGAAACACTTCCTCGAACATCAGTAGTTCCTGTGCAAAATTTTCAATTCTGTTTTCGACACTAATCAGGAAACATGCCTTCTGGCCAACCTAAGATGTCTGGATAGCTGGGGCAAGAATTCCTTCAGAATCCTGCACGACCCTAACCTCACAGCCAACCTCCTCAAGCACTGCTTGCTTAACAGGGACACGCTGGAAATTACCGTCGAGGTTCTGGTGTCAGGGTTGAAGTACATTTCTGCGACCAATTTTACGACACTTTCATCTCTAAGTGTCAAGCGGTAGCAACTAAGTGCCCAATAACTCAAGAACCTCTATCTGATCGTGGAGTTTTGCATTACTAATGCTTAGAACTTCTTCAGCCAGCCCTCTAAGTCCAACAGCGAAATATGTAATGTCTTCGGATTCCTCGTCAAAGAGCTGCTGATGCTCTATCCCTGGCTTGTGCTCGAAGATTTCAACAAAATTGGTGTCCCCTTGATTCAGATCATGTTGGCTACCCTTGCTCATCCATGCCTCAAGACAAGTGCCGTGGGCCAGGAGTTCTTCTACCAGTATTTCGAGGAACTGTCCAAAATAGACGGATTGAGTAATGAGATCTTGAAGGCTATGGGCGATATTTATGTCAAGGTCTTAGAAACCTTGCTGCCCAAAATCAAGAAGAAGGCTTTATGGGATAAAACCGACAAAAATGATGACGAGTAATCAGACCTGGATGACGCTGACGAGGGCTACATTGAAGCAGCCTTCTCTGATCCTTTGGGCGATGAGCCTGAAGAACCACCTGCCAGTGTCATGGGGAGAAGAGTCAATTTCCGTCAATACCGGTAGGAGAGTGAACGACTACTCAATACCATCCATAATGTTTTGACAGAAGTAAATCCTTCCCAAGCCACTCAGATCTACTTCTCTTATGTTTCGGCCCTCATGAACTGTCCTTCAGGGGACCCATAATTGTGCCAGAAAATGGAGCTGGCCCTATTCGTAGTCTCAAGCCTGTCTGAGTCTGCGAGCACCATCGCAGGATTCTAAAACTACGTAAATGAAATGATGGAGCAGGTCCTGAGCAAGAACCCTCAACAACCAAACGTTAGGGCTTCCTTCTTATCTTTCATATCGAACTTCGTCACTTTTGTCCTTCAGAAATAGAACTACGCACTGTTCCAGAATGTGACGCTCTACATCCTCGCCAGTCTGGGCGATGCAGTAGTGTGCCAAAACGCAGCTTTTTGCTTCAAATAGATAATGAACGCCCTCAAATACACCAATGATTCCCAGCTCTTTTCTTCTTTGCTAGCATATTACAGAACAGAGTTCAGAAATTTCAATAATGATACTCTGATGGAGAAATTCATTGAAGGCTACGTAGCTTTTATTCTCAAATTCTCGGATTCTGAACTCCTCAAATCATGTGTCTCACAATTTCTGGAGGCAGCTAATGAGTCTATGGTCTCCTGCATCCAGAACCAGCAGGAACTCAGGTTCCTCAATTGCCTCAAAGAGACTTAAATCATCCTCAATAACTTCAGCAGCAATTCAGGACTAGCCAACAGAAAGGTCCTGATAGGGTAGCTTATTTTCGTCTTTGCCTTGAAGCAGTTCGAAATCGTGTAGATGGGACTGACTTATGCCATTGAACATAAGCTCAAGTACTCGAACAACAACTAACTCGGGACAATTGTACGAATCAGCAAGCACCTCGTGAAGCTGCTAAATAGGTAGCAGATGCCTCTTAGATTTCTGGCTTCCTTAGCCTTGACGATCAAATCTTTCTCGGTTTCCCCAACAGACAACAGCGAAATGCTTGAGATCCTGACATCAACTCTGGAACAGTTCCGAGGTCAATCGTTGCCAGTGCTGGACCAGTGGCTGCGGCAGGAGTATCCGCCATTTAATCAGTTTTTGCTGGACCTATTCGTAAGTGTATCGGACCCCGACGTGATCCGGTATTTCTACAAAGTGCAGCAAGCTGTGGTCAACTACAACCCAGCCATCTTCCTGGAAGCATCAGCCTACAAAGAGCAAATCGTGAATCTAGCCCTAAAGATCACAAAAGAGATCCGGTAAGTTTACATGAATAAGGAAGTCTTGCTTTTCCTATTTGCCTATGTTCAACTCAACATTCCTGAAGTGCGCTCCAATTACCCAGCCATATTAGAGACGGAATTCTTGTCAATCCCGGATCTTCCTTCCCAGACTTTTAATGTCATTGCGAAAACCCTCATCTTCATCTGCCAAGGTATGGAGGAGACCCTTCAATACATCTTATATTAAATGCTCAAAAGCTCTCCACTGTACAACGGTCTTGTGGAGATGCGCCTCAATCTTTTATCGAGAGTCTTGGAGTTCTATATCCGGAACAAAGAGGAAAACTCGCTGAAGGCTACATTCATTTACTTGTCAAGCATCGCAAGCGGGGCTGCTTCTAACGACGTATGGACAACCTTAGAACTGAGATTCGAGACAAGCAAGCGGGAGTTGAAGAAGGCTCAAATGAATGCCGTGAGATGATAGAGTGTTTGGTGGCGGAGGATCGCCTTCATCTAAACTAAATGGGCATAGTGCCCTTCATACTCTAAACAATAATACCCGTATAATTTGTAGGTGCAGAGCTTATAGTTTTCATATTAACCAGGCATAATGAACGTCCTCACAAGATTCGCCTTCGGGTCGGTGCTGCGGGTGCTGGCGCCACGCCCCATCGCCAGCGTCGGCTTCCTTAAACTATTCGAGCGTCCCCTCAAGAAAGGAGAAATGCATTCTGTGTTCGAGTTGCCCACGCATCTCAAGGGTCACGTTCAGCATAAATAAAAAGGTCCTGGAGACAGCTGGAAAAAGCGTGAAAAAGTGGCCATCCAGCATCCGAGACTATCTAACCACAAAGGTCTACTAAGGCGTATCAAAATCGTAACCTCTCGCACTCCGCGATAATCACCAATTCTCTGTTTCAACCATTACATGTTTTTAGGTTGGTCCCCGACATGCAAGAAGATTCAAATTTGCAAGTGCAGAGAAGCGCCATCTGCTGAGAAACAAGTCGAGAGCCAACTTGATGAGAAAACGCAGGGTCCGTTATATCAGCAAGGCAGACCTGTAGAGGGTGAGAAAGATGATTCCGAACTTCAAGAGACAGTCATTCAAGAAGAACCATTGATGTTGATGTGTGTACGGATGGAGTGGCAGCATGATACTCTAGTAATAGGATAAAAATCATATAAAAAGGAAGATTAGAAGTATTGTGTATATTGGCGTCAATATCAAATATCATAACTGCAATCAAAGGAATATTGTGATAGGGACGGGGAAGGAGTGAAGATAAAATCAAATCATACAAATAAAGGGTGTTGCCGTAAAAGCCAGAGAGAAATCGATCAATATCTGCGCAGGATGTTGTCTACGCTTTCTTGGATCCGCAGTCTCCTGATCGAATCCCTCAGAGTAGCTTCAGAAGCCAGCCGAGAAGCAGCCAACTCTGCAGCCAATCGCGACCTTCTCAGGTAGTTCTCTTCAGCAGCAATGCGTTCGGCTTCCACTTCGGCAGCCACACGAGATCTGCGCAGAGCAGCCTCAGTAGCGTATCTCGAAGCTTCGATCTCAGCAGCCACACGGGAGCGACGCACTGCGTTCTCAGTCTCGATCTCGGCCTCAATGCGAGACCTTCTCAAGGCAGCCTCACGGGAGATTCTCTCAGCCTCGAGCTCGACAGCCAGACGGGATCTTCTCATAGCATTTTCTTCTTCGATTTCAGCTGCAATGCGGGATCTTCTGAGGGCAGCCTCGGTGGCAGCTCTTGAAGCTTCAATCTCAGCAATGCGAGATCTTCGAATAGCGTTTTCGGCGGCAAGTTCAGCCTCAACGCGGGACCTTCTCAGTGCCCTCTCGGCAGCAAAGCGTTCAGCCTCAACTTCAGCAGCAATGCGGGAGCGACGGGCATCTTCGGCGGCAATCTCAGCAGCGACACGGGATCTGCGAAGAGCATCTTCTGTGGCGACACGAGATGCGGCGAGTTCTGCGGCGAGGCGGGAACGACGGAGGGAGGAGCTGACATCGAGGTAGTCAACATAGGGGCTGTATCTGTGAAGACGGGGGTGAGATGGAATGTGGTACCTGTAGGGATAGTAGTAGGACATGGAGGGATGGAGTGGTGGTGTTTGAGAAATAGTAATTATTATGGATCAGGGAGTGGGAAGGTGCGTATTTTATATTTTATTTTGAGCAATAAAAAATATATGAGGATCGACAGAAGAAAAACTAAATGGGCGAGTCGAGGCCACGTTTATTTCTCTTCTTCATCATGTTCCCCTGCTCTCATTTGTCTTCACTCATTAATTTTCACACCATATTTTATATCGACCACAACGCTGCACACTCGTCACTTCCTCATCCGGCTGCATTGTCCCATCATTCACCCCCTACGCTCTCCCTCTATTCCCGTTGACCACCCCATTTCCTTTGATTTCCCTCCCCCTTCTGCTAGTCTGGCACTCTGGGTACTCTGTGATTAATGGCCAATTTAACATCAATAGAGCATCACAATAATTCATCCGAAGAATCAACCTAAATTACGTTCAACTCTTCCCTATAGTTATTGCCTATCTTGATCGACGTTACTTTATCATTCTATCAACTATTAAACTTGCCTCCCAAACTACAACTTCAAAAATATAACCACTAGTCTCTCCATACCAAATGAACAGCCATTACGCCATTCTTTATTCATTCCTTTCAATGCCTCCTCACAGCTGACCTGTAAATTCTCTCAGTACTTCCCAGGTTCCCTGCTGCTGCTCCTCGCAATTGTTGATCGCGTTGGTTGCGCAGTAGACTCAGCTGTCCTTCCAGACTTGCAATTGCTCCCGTACGATCCATGCAAATACTTCCCCGCGCAACCCTTGACGTCGGGGGCTCCACATATCTATAGGTTGAAACTGGATTGCTCACTAGGGGTATATCCTTGCACTTGCACTGACTCCTGTTGCGGCTCCAGGCACCATCGTAGCCTGTTTCGTCATGACATTGACATCCACCTTTTCTTGCAGAAATGGGAGCCGTATACCCGTACTCATCTCCAGGACAGTAGCAAGGGGAATTCTTCCTAAAGGTAACTTCAAACTCTCTGTCCCTAGCCTAGATGAATTATTTGACGGGTCGCATATCTGCTGCATGCACTGAGAGTGAGTCGGTTAACGCATTTTCGATGCAGCCCTGATCGATTCTTAAGCTGGGTAGTAGTTGGTTGAAGACCTGTTTCTTGGTCTGTATCTGGTGGATCAGCCTGCTCATGCAGTCTCCTTTTTTGCCACACACATACTTCAGAATGCTCTGCAAGTTGCGTTTCACAGAAATTTAATCCAGTGTGATTCTGAGCTGCTAAAGCTATCTGCTGACTTGCTCCTCTAGAGTGATACCGCCGAGCTCAGGAATCAGGAAGAACCTGCCGACCTCCTCCTTCACGAGGTCCTCAGCCTTCTTTTTGAGTTGAGCAAAGGCGAAGTTGACTCTTTCGAGAACAGCCTTGTGCTTACTATCGATCATTTCATAGTATACTCTCATGCTGTTCGTCGTATCGAAAACTTTCTAAAGACGGTCATGGGCCACATTGGATGATGATTGGTATTTACGATATCGCCTGCTTCGATAGTTAGTCTCTTATAGTTGTCTTCGAGTTCTTTGGTGACGCGGGCGATGGTGTCAGCGTAGGCCTCGATACAGGGGGAAGTGCCAGCCTTCTTGTGGTCACACATATGGGTGTGGATGCATCGCGGACACAGCGGTAGGCAGCATTCTTCACGGAAGCAGAAGTTCTGTATTTATTATTCAGGGTGGTAGTGGCACTTGGGTCCTAAACGGGACAAGGAAAAGAGGCGTGTAGGGGGAGAAATTACTGTTCTGGTGCATGAAAGAGTGTAGGCGATGGGGTTAGTGAGAATAATAGTAGTAAATTATAACGACGTTGGACGGCGGGAGGCTGGCACTATCATCCTGAATACGGAAAAATTAAGATCTGATCAGAACAGTTGCAAATGGATATCAGCCACGATGAATTATAGTTATAAGTCACCGCTCATTCGTAATTGCGATGTCTGCTCGACTTGAAGTCTGGGGAGAAGTCACTCATGTCGTTCTCCTCTTCAGCGATCAGGTCCTCGTTGTTGAAGTCCTTCCCTGGTTGCTCCATGCTCTGCTCCTATTCGGGGAACAGGTTTCGGAAAGGTCGTTTGTTGTTGTGCTGGTCCACGGACATGTCTAGGCTGCTACTCTCCATATCGTTTTTCATTCTTCTGCCGTTGCCCTGCTTTATAGTGTCTTCCATCGACATACTAGGCTCTTCCTGGCGAGACAATACACACTGGTGCACTTCATTGATGAGTCTCTCAAGTTTACACTCCAGTGGCTCTTACTTGATCTCGAGTTCCAAGGGGACGTAGCGATCTTGTTCCTTGGCCGCCCCGCAGAGCTGGGTGTAGCGGGAATCGAACTGGGCATCAGTGGCACAGTCGCCCAGCTGCTCGGCTTCCACCTTGAACTGGTCTAGACGCTGGAGTCTGTCATAGATTCTGGCCTTCTCTTTGTTTTTTTATTTGATCATCTACACGTCCAACTCACATGGAAATCGATATGTTTATTATAATTATTAGTTACCCTCTACTTCGATTGCGCGATACTCTGCAAGTCGTTGATCTTCATCTGTTCAACCACATGCAGGATTATGTCATAAGTCTCCTCCAGACGCATCCTTGACTGCTCGATGACCTCGAATTGGCTGCCGTTATCCACTGTATTCAGGTGGTATCGCAGCCTCCCCTGGATTTCGACCAAGTCCTGCACGAGGGTGCCCACAAGGGATTTTCTTCGGGCGAGTTCTGCTTTTTTCTGGACTCCTATCTCTTCGACCTGGAAGCCTTGTTGCAGAAGCATGATTGCACACTTTGAGCAGTAGTATAGTTCTTCTTCATCGTCTCCGTCGCTGATGACCTGATACTTTGCTTTTTTGCCGTCTTCGTTGGCGCAGCTGATCTCGAACTGACCCACTTTAGAGAAGTTATTGCTGGTGCTGAGCTGGGTGGCCACCCTTTGTTGGGATTGCAGCAAAGTGTTGTTGCTGCGAGGGAATTCCTGCGATTTCATCAAGCCCACCTTGCTACCATTCTTCTTGTTGGCGTTCTTTATTATTTCATCCAGAATCTCATGCTTCATCTTCTTGTCCTCCATGAACTCCTGGTTCGAGGCCAGGCTGTTCTTCATGTTCTTGATGCATTGCTTCATCGATCCGAATGTGAGACTACTTGCGAGGGGTCCACCCCTTAATGCACCTCCATTGACTTGCTGGTTGAATGCCTGATTCTTGCGTATAAACATGTTTTCTTGGCTCTGCGAAAGCATCTTGCTGATGTGATGCTCTTGGCTGTAGCTTCGTGATGTGCTAATTTCTTGTGGCTCGGCACGACATTGGTATTATTCGTTGCAGTTCAACTTTTCGAACTCCTGGGACGTGAAGTTGGAGTTGTTGATTGTTGTTTTGCCTCGACGTCTCATTTCACTGTGGATAGTGGAGGTATTTGATGGGATGAGATGGGGTATGTACACTATGGGGTTGAGGGAGTTGTAGTTCTCCTTGTTGGCCTGTGCAGCGCGTGTGGAGTACTGGTGTGCAGGTGGAGTGTCTTCGATTTCGGAGTTGAGAGTGTTGATGCGGTCGCGAGAGGGCGTGTACTTGGGCTGGTTGCGGTTCATGGTGGGGGATGGTGTGTTCTTTGTAAATCGAATAGCAATATGTATTGTAAGGAGGGTTCGGTTAAACCTGATTTTTTAAAGTGTTGTTTGAATTTTAACTGATAAATTAAGGAACCAAACTTCCCTACTAGTCCTACTGCCTGCTTAAATTAGCGCCAATCTCCAAACTCAATCCACTTTTTAACCTTCTATCAGGTTTTGGTCTTGGGCAACCAGCAAAGGGTATTCAGTCTTTTAGATTGACTAGCTGCTAGGTCTAAGAACTTAACAGTTACCAAAGTTCTTTCTCTTTGGAATATATAGGTCCCAGCCTCCTGCTATACCTACACATAATCCCAGCATAAAATCCCAGAGCATGACCATGGGCAACTAGTCCCCTTCTTCCGTCTTTTAGTCTTACTAAACAATCAAAACGATCGAAGATCCACGCTATGGACGCTTTATCCGTCTCTGCCGCTCTCCTATATCATTAATTTTCGCCTGCACTACCATGCGCTTGAACGACAGCGACACTGAGATCCAACGCATGCAGGAAGTCATAGCTCGCCGCTCTCGACTGCAGCACCCTAACTTCTGCACGATCCTGCACCACCGCTTTACACGTGAGGGAGGTTTGTGCGGCAGCGGATTCATTCTCAGCATGTACTTCGAGTTTTTCGAGTACGATTTAGCTAAGGAAATCGCGAAACGTTCACAGCAATTGCCTGCCAACTATTTTTCTGAAGAAGAGATTTGTTGCATTGCCAGAGAGCTCAACGACTGCATCCTATACCTGACCTAGCATGATAGTTACCACGGCGATATCCAGCCCCACAACGTCTTCATCGACCGCACTGGCAAGATTCATCTGATCGACACTTATTTCACGCACTTTGGTAAAACGGCTTTCCAGCTGGCCCGCAATACTCCCCACATAAACTCCTACCTCTCGCCGAGCCAGCTCAACACCATCCGACGGGGGATGTATGCAGACTTAAATTAAAACAAAGTTCTGAACCAAGTGTTCCAGCTAGGCATGTTGGTGCTGGAATTAGCCACTTTGAAATCATCCCTGGAACTTTACGAATCCAAACTGACTATGTTGAAGGACAGCGAGTTGTCCGAACGCATCAAACTGCTCGACACATCGTACTCTCCAGAATTCGTATAGTTTGTGCGGGGACTGCTTGATGTCAGTGAGAATTATCGCTTGAGTCCTCAGAATATTGCTAAACACCCTATAATCTAAAGATTCAAGTGCAAGAAGGTCATCTTCGACAAGATCTCCCTCAGCCAGAAACGAGGATCCCGCATGTCGGTTGAAAGCACTCAGGGTCGGGACCTCAACGACTCCCCTTATCTCTGAAGTTTATACTTTGTACATATCAGCATTTTACTTGTGCTATGCTATTTTCAAAGAGGAAATCTAACTACTGAGCATATCCAAGTTCACATATAACAAATATGCACCAATCCTCATATTATCCGCTCATGCTGATGATTATTCGCTTTCGTTGTTCGATCTACCTTCGAAGTCAGGGTCTCGTTTGATAGTCATCTGGGCTTTGCGCAACACTTCCAAAGTCTTCTTGGTAGTGTCTCTCTGTTGGGTGACTTCAGGAGTCTCTCCAAGACTGTCGATGAGCGCCTGTCTCCGCATGATCTCGTTGTAGAGGGAGTACTGGATATTTTATTGGGACAGCTTGACGAGGAAGTAGCCGATATTTTTGGGGATGATGTCCTGAACATTAGGAAAATGATGGATAAACAGAAATTGTGATGATAATTTTTACCCTCACTGTTTGAATGACGATCTTGAAGTAATGTTCGACTCTCAGTCTCAGTTCGTCCACAAACATCTTCTCAGCCTATTTCTTGAGCTGGTCTCTTTGATGGTCAGTGAGTTTGACTTCCGGCTCCACGTTGCCCGCTGCCTCTTCTGGTTTCGTGGGATGGGCGGGATCTTTGGGAGGGGGTACGTTCATGTTGACTTGGCGAGGTTTGTCGGCAGCTGGTTTTTCCTTGGTGGGAAGCAGCTTAGTTCTGTTCTTGAGATACTCATCATCATTGGTAAACAGATAGTTAATTTCCGAATCGATGTTTGCCTCGAGGATGTACTGTGCTTTTTCTTTTTGTGTTGCGAAGAAGGCATCAGCAATCTCAATCATCTCATCGCAAATGCCAGGGAACCTTACAAACAGTCGCTGCACGATCTGCGTTGAAATTGATCGCAAGTGGTCGAACACCTGGTTAAGACACTCGAGAGCAGGTGCCTGAAGCCTGGACATAGGTCCTGAGAGCAGATACATGAAGGCATGGACTGAGGGGAACCCTGGAATGGAGTCGCCTTGATGGTTCTGAATAGCCCTTTGGATTTCAGCGTCGCTAATGCTGTTGGTTACTTTATAACCGAGCTCCGCTTCTTCCTTATACAACTCCATGAAGATTTTCTTAATAAGGGCTCCACCCGAGTAAGGTGACTTTGTGTCTTTAGAGCTATTGTACTCGTACTTGCCCTTAATCTGTGCCTTGAACTGCTCGGTGTACTCAGTGATCAGCTTCCAAAGCAAGTGGATCTTTTATTTGCCTTCGCGGGGCAAGGGATCCCCTAAACTCTTCAGCTTCTCCTCACATTCCTTTATTTTAGCATCAATTTCTCTCTTAATTTCGGGGAGATGGGTGCGGATCGATTTAAAGAGCAGCTCGGTCAACCTGCGTGTGAGAGAACGCGTGCCGACAAGGTTTTGGTCCATGCCAGAGTAGAGCTTGTGCTCACGGAAATACTGCTCCTCCTTGTCGAGAGACTCCTTCACTCTCACTTTGTTATTAATGTCTTCTTGAGACCTGTTCTTGATGCCGACATAGCCGAACTTGAGCGGGATTTCTTTATTGTGCAAGACGCTACGAGCGTCAGTACCCTTGTCCATCAAGTCAATTTTGGTGATGACTCCCAAAGTTCGCTCCTGTTTGAAATCCCACTGTCTCGCAAGAGCCAAGGCATGGGAAGTTGACAGATCCACGTTAGCAGGGATCACACAAAGAATAATTGTTCTGTTGTCGTCTCTACAGTATTTTGCGACCATTTCTGTCGTGACCTTTTCGATATCAGTCTTTTGGTCGCTGCCCTTGACCGCGACTCTGGTGATGCCAGGCAGATCGATTAAGGTGAGGTCGGGACATTCGCTAGAATAAACTGTGATGTTAAGATGTAAAAAAGAGGGAGATACCTGTGAGCTGGATGGGGTCGTCCACGATGCCCTTATTGCTGCCTGCCACTTTGTCTGTCAACTCTTCGATCTTCTGTCTGATCTTGTCGAAGTCAGAGAACTTGTTGTTGGGTTCGATAGCGAATATTCCGTAGGGTTTGGCATTGGCTGTATTGGCTCAACCGAAGCAGAGTAGATTTGTATGTTTGAATGAGGTTACGATCATCAACGTGCACCAGCCTAAGTTCGAGAGGTCTTCTGGTGACGACACCGGAGCCACGAGGCAGGAAGTCCATCCCAACGATGTTCTCAAGGAGGGAGCTTTTGCCGCTAGATTGATCGCCTAGTGGTTATAACAATGGAGTATTATTGCTTGGGAATAGTACCGCAGACGGCGATTCTGGGGAGACTGATGTGATCCTGGAGACCGATATCCCTGAAGCTGTCGATAATGTTGATGAGCTTTCGGAGATTGTTGAAGAGAGGCTTGTCGGCAGCAGCGTTGTCTTTTTTGAAGGTGGACATGGGGGATATTGTTTTTGGCTTGTTGTGTTATTATAATGATGTGTATCAGGAGGAGTGCGGAAATAAGGATGTCTGGACCGAGACGATTAAATATATGTTTTCAAGTTAGACTGCGTATCCCTGATCTATTTTTTATGGTATACGCATTACTTTTTGTCGGAAACATTAGTCATGGACAGGTTCAATGGCTGTCTACATCCTTTATGGTTGTGAGATACTCCTCAGTCGGGATTTACTCCTTCCGATGGAACATATAGGCAGGTCCAGACTCCTCAAGTGGGACTCGACCATCATGGGCCAGCAGGAACGCCAGAAGTTCCGCAAAGAAGTATCATAGCCCATCCACGATTTCGAGAATTCCTCAACGCTCTTCTGCTAACTCAAAAATCAAAAATATGCAACTTTATCGAGTGTGGTGACTACAAGATTGTCTACAAAAGGTACGCTATGCGCTGTTGACATTGGCACCTAATACCTGACTGATTCCATCACTTAGATCTGCGAGTCTGTACTTCATCACAATCATCGGTTCTACCAACTTATAAATTAAATCTTAAGGCTAAATTCACGAATGGGGCAGTGTTGACTAGCGAAGGGCATTGTCGTTAATAATTATGGAGCCTCTGTGTGACAAGGACAAAGAAGTGGCAGTCCTCGATAAGGAGAGCTTCGAAAAAACCTATCAACATTTTTCCTTCTGCCATTTTGTTAGATGTGATCTGACTTATTTTCTGGAGTTTATGGAGTAAAGGAAGGAGCTTGATTTGATGGAGCAGTTTCGTAAGGAATCGTAAAACATCGATTGTTGGCATCCCTGGGCAGTGGTGAGGTAGTTCTGCGGAGACAAGGCCAGAAGCCTGTAATACATGGATTGTGTCAGGAAAGTATGCCTCTGAAGCATCTATATAAGTCATAGAATAGATAAAAAGTAATAGGTCTAATAGAATAAGAAGGTTACTTACTTAGTTCATCCGATCATCTTATTTTTTAATTTATTTAGAAGTATCGAATCCTACTACGTAATACGCACACTGGGGTTGGGGTTCGGGGGTTGGGGTTGGGGTTGGGGTTGGGGGGGTTGGGGTTGGGGTTGGGGTTGGGGTTGGGGTTGGGGTTGGGGTTGGGGTTGGGGTTGGGGTTGGGGTTGGGGTTGGGGTTGGGGTTGGGGTTTGGGGTTGGGGTTGGGGTTGGGGTTGGGGTTGGGGTTGGGGTTGGGGTTGGGGTTGGGGTTGGGGTTGGGGTTGGGGTTGGGGTTGGGGTTGGGGTTGGGGTTGGGGTTGGGGTTGGGGTTGGGGTTGGGGTTGGGGGTTGGGGTTGGGGT